>JAMQGT020003832.1:0-19378 GCA_024447675.2 Pterophyllum scalare
TGCCTATGTAGTCTGCTTTTGGTTCAGTTACGTATTGCTCTGACTGAATGAGCGGTAAAGAGTTTGAATGTAATATGTTCCCACACCAGGAAAATCTCTGTGCCGGCATTTTTCTTTTAACTGTAACGCCGTTGCAGACAGACAAGGCTGCAAGTTTTTCTTTTTCTTTTTCCCCCCAGAAAGAAGAGTCAATATTTCTCTGCAGTTTGACTTTTTTTTTTTACTCCCACTGAGGGTGTAAAAAAAACCCACTGATGCACCCCTAATTGTGCCATGTGCCTAAGTAGAATTCTAATTTATTTATTTTTTAATGTAAATTGCAAGAGAATATTGTAACTTTCAGTCCACAAAATGCTTTTAAATGCAATATGTGGTCAAAAATAATTCATATGACAAGGAGTGCTGAACTTGCACGTCATTTTTTTTTCAGTTGTGTGTCTCACATACATATACAGGACATTATCAGGGATACATTATCTGCACAGCAGTGGGGGAATAAAAAGTAGGAGAGAAAAGCAGGAGTTTAATCACTAAAAACCTGTGCACTTCCCCCTTCCTTTGTTCTGTCTTTCTTTGAGCTTATTAAATTTCACCCTAATTACCAACCAGCTCACAGCCTCGAACCCCCCCCCCCCCATGAACTCAAAATGAGTGTGTAAATTTATATTTCCGAGTCTAATAACAATGCACTGCATCATTTGAATAATATCCTTCTTATATTCTTTTTAGCAGTGATCCTCAGGTCATTCTTCACAGGGAAAATAATTGTCCTTTCTCTTTCTCTTTGAACAGTAAACTCCAAAGGCGAGAGCGCATTTTAAAGCGTCTCAGTGGACATTAAACATTTCCATCTGTGATTTATCAGGCAATGAAAGTAATAAATCAAAGTGTTTAGAAACATTACTTTAAAAGGCTTTTATTTTCAGTAAAATCCTCACAGTTTCTTTCAGCTGTACATAGCTCCTAATTCAGACATCATGTACTGTATCTAAACTGATTTGTGCTCTCCTGCTGTGTGTGGCCTTTCAGTCACAGTGCCATTACTGGAGGAGAGCCGCTTGTGACCGACAGGTCTAGTGGGTGGCAAAGATGTGTGTGTTCCCCCGAGCGAAAAGTGCAGCAGTTGTCACCACTTTTTTTTTTTTTTTACCCATCCATCGATCACAGGCAGTTAGAGCATGTCTGTCCACATGAAAGGTCACAGGCTCTTTCTATGTCTCCTGACAGTTGTAGCTGCTTACACACATAAAAGCCTGAGGGGAGGCACGTGACGCTCTGGATGTTCACCTTTGGTGCTTTATATGCCACCATAGGGACTGAGCGGAATGACTTTGGATTGCCTCACCAACAGCGACTTATAAAAAGTAAATGGCTCCATTGAGGAAGGAAATACAGAGTTCATTTTACCCTGCCATGTTCTAAAGTTGATGAAATTACTCTGTCCCCTTCAGTTGGCAGCAAGAATCAAGTATTAATTACAGTTAATCAAACTTTGCAGATTATAGAGGAACGTAGAGGGTGAAAAATTGGACGGGTGCTCGCTGGCTTCATTCGAGGCATGTTGGTGCATTTAAAGTGCTGAACGGGCTCTTTGCTGAGGTTGAAATTTTGGAGTATTAGCAAGTTATTAACTTTCTCTAATAGGAAAATCCCGCTCTAGGAATGCAAATGAGGTAAAAGAGCAGTAAGGTGACAATGAGAGCGCTGCTCAGCTGCTCATGGGATAATAATGATGTGTTCATTCATGCACAAGGTAAAACGGCCCCTGCGCCCTTCAGCGCTGGCCCAACTCTGACTTGTCAAAAGTCAATTCAGAAATTTTTTTTTTCAAACTGTCTAGTTATGAAATTGAATGCCATTGAACATAAACAGCTGTTATTCATGGGGAAAACAAATATGGCTGTACTGTGAGGTTGTCTCGATGATGATGGTCATTGATTGCTGCTGCTGCTGCTTCATCAGCAAGCCTGACCGTAGCCATTTTGGTGCCATAAAGGAGATTAGCATTAAATTTGCACTGACCAGTGTTGGGTGTAACACATTTATGTAATCACATTACATTTTTCTGTAACTCAGTAATGTAAGTTGTATGTAAATTAGAGGAAAGGCCTTTATGCACACAGCTAAACACACCAAACTTTAACATTTTGCTAAAAAACCCTAATCACACTCATTTGTGAGCTTCATGAATAATCTCTTGGGGTCGGGTCTGTGTGTACCCCTCCATATAGTCTGTCTTTTACATCACCAGAATGTTTATTGGGTGTATCTTATGATGGTCTATTGGTGCCTATTGTAGTTGCGGTCCATTTTAAATTTAAATAATCCATCAATTGACAATTGATTATTAATGATTAATGATCCTTGACCCATTTGGGTGCTCCCTCTGGCACTCGGTGCCCTACACACAGAGAACGGTGTGTGTGTTTGTAGCTGCGGCGTTGCTCATCAGGGTTGGGTCATCTTTATTCATGTTTTTATTGATTTTACAGGGATGATTTATTTTGTAATTGTGGAAATTTGCAGCGTCAGGTGCATCAATAACTTTCTGTGGCACAAAAGGTGGCCGCTTGACCAAAATGCATCTATTTGGCCTTCAAAATCCCATTGTTTTTATGGTCCTCACTGCATTATGCCATCTGAATTGATGAATTTTAGTATTTTATTTCTCTCTATCACACATATACTTTTTGTTTTGTTTTTAGAGATGCTCACTCCCACCTCCTCTTTCATCAGAGCACCCTGGGTATGATAGATAAAAGCAACTTGCTTTTATCTATCAAGGCCATCTGTGTTGTTAGGTAAGAACTGGCAGTCAAGGTTGATGACAAAAAACTGCAGCTATGAATGTGGGGTGACATGGCTGTTTCAGTTGTTACAGTTATTACTATGTGTGTTTAGTAATTTGCTGCCGCTACAGTCCTGTGATGCTTTCATAATACAGCTGTCATATCTGAGGCTCCGCAGATTCAGTAGCAGGGTTTAGTAATGCTTCCCCTGCCAATATTAATAGGAGCCATAAAGAATACCAACAGTACAGCTACTGTAGCTATACTCATAGTGACATAGATTCAGCTACAAATGCAGCCACAGTGAGTGCATCAACGCCAACCGCAGCTTCAGCCAGGCAGAGCAGTTGCAGCTGTGCTCACAACCGGTGGCTGTACATTGCTTCATCTTGGCATTTTGAAAGGAATACTGGGCATTAAATGTGTTATGCAAAGTACGTCTCATTATCTCTTTCTATAGAATCTGCAGAGAATTTCCCCAAACTTACAGTGTATAATAAATGGAGCAGAGTGATGAATGAATAAGGTGATAATGTTCCCTTTGTATCAGGGGAATGCAACAGAAATACAGGGAAGGAACACAAAAATTTATAACATCAGGTAACGCAACATTTATTAAAGTTATAGAACGTAAAAAGCATTGCAATGCAAGATCATTTCTAAAAGAGAAACTCTCACAGTGATCCTGTGGGAGCGCCGTTATGTTTTTTTATCATCACTGAGATTAACAGTTATTTATGGCTTTTATCAGGGCAAAATGTTACATTTAATAACTACTATACCTTCAGAATGAACAGTCTCAACTATCATGTAATGCTAATTTAATAAAAAGACATTTTATTGTGCGAATTTCAGTGCAGATAAGTAAGTTGAAAGTCAGACTTGCTGTTTGCTGCCGCCGAATATCCGCCGAAAAGTTGACAGTAATGACAAAATGAATGTTAAACATGGGAACATATAACCTGATGGTTTATTAAAACCAAGCATAATATCCAATACACTAAACTAATTAATCAGTTAATACGAAGACCGCAAGCGCACCAAATCTGAAACATGGCTGGGAAAATCAAGATAGTAATTAACTGGATTAAGAAACACGGTTCAGACGTGATAAGGTGTCACTAAGTGTCTCTTTTACATGCAGCTTCAAATGCCTGGGAAATGAGATGTATGACAAGAACAGAGAGAGTGAGATACCAAACAAACACACAAACGACAGATGGAAAGGGGGTGGCATCAATTAGCAGACATGTTCCAGCCCGTGTGCCGTTGTGTTTTTCTAGCTTGCTGGTGTGCTCTTATGCATCAGTTGGCCCCATTACAAATCCTTTCAGAAATGTCATTAGAGTCAGTGACCTTTCAAACAACAACTGGCACGCTCAAACACAATACTTTAAATGCTCGAAAGCTCAATTCGCATACCTTTGCAACTGTAGACAGATTTTTTTCCCCCTGAGCGGCTACAATGTACGATAAATGATTTGTACTCCTACTTATACTGCTCTTTAACCTTAGCTAGCTTCTACACAGTGCTTTACTGTGTTTTCACCTCATTCACCTGAACACACCTCATTCACCATGCAGTGTGTTCACCAGCCATCGGGAAAAACTTGGGGTTATTGCCCAAAGACTTGTCTGCACGATGAAGGCAGGGGGCGATGCAGTCACTGACCCAAGATCAGTACACTTGATTCAGAAAATATTCAGCCCCCTTTTCGCACACTTCATTGTCATTGTTGTGCTGTTTAACGTGCTGTTGCTATAATTTGCAGTTTTTGCCAAAACAGGAATGAGCTTTCACATCTTTGCTTTGCTGTGACAGTCCAGCTTTGCTGTGGCCATCCTGTTTGCTTTGTTAATCTTCCCAGTGTGTCTAGCACTGACTGGAGTCTGCCTGTGGAGATTTGAGTTGACTGAACATACAGCATTACTGAAAGGCACAGGCACGTATAAATATGACACAATAATTAACACCGACTGTCATATTTCTAAGTACCTCGCTGTAGACCTCTGCAATAAAACTAATGATGACTTTAATAATTGCGAAATGGGGGTTTGAAACCACCAGGACTCACCCAGTGAGCCAAATGTAGTTCTCCATTATACCTGCAGTGTGGTAGGCAGGCAGGCTTTGCGTAGTATTTAAAAGTGCCTCAACTGCAGCACATGATTGATTCTCCTCTCAATTTAAGGACCAAAAGTAGCATTTTAAGGGTTAAGTCCCGATGCCATGCAGTGGCGTTAGCTTGATGAATAATTTGGTGTTAATGTGTTGCATGCCTGGCTGTGCATACAGCTGCCTGCAGGCAGTTACTCCCATTGCTTTTTCTCTGTGGGATTGCTTTTTTTTCAGCAACTAATGAGTTAATAAACCTAGATTGCAATGGCAAATAAATGCTTGGTTTAAAGCGATGCCTTCTCCTGCTGGCACATGTTTTCCACTTTATATGAGATAAGCTCTACCATTACTGCAAGTCCTCACTTCTTGCCTGCATGTTCCCTAGAAAAGCAGCGGACCCCGGGGTATGGCCTGGTCAAGGTGACCAAGAACACAGCAGTCAAGGCTTTATGGTAGTCAAGAATAACATCCATTGGCCAGAGTCAGAAACTGACAGAAGCCATTCTTGTGTGAAAGAGTTTGCCAAACAATATTTCAAGGACTCTGAGAGCATGAGGAAAATATTTTCTGGTCTGAAGATATTGTTGAGGTATTGCGTGGCATTTAGTTTGTAGCAATTGTACTCATTTACAATAACCTGAAGGTTAGGTCTTTTAAAGAATAAAGTTTGAAAACAGCATATTTCTTGAAGCCAATATGTCTTTGTTTCATCTTTGAGCAGAGCAGACAAAAATCTGATTCTGATGTCAAGAGGCTGTTAACAGTTCCAGCAGAGTTAGCACAGTCTCAGTCTCATTCATTAATCTCTGCTGGATCATTGGAACTTGGTGTCCTCAACCCAAGCATCGCAACCTGCATAATATTTTCTATTCTCTCTCTACATGTGACTATTTCTCTCCTACCCATTCAAACTAGTCAAGAATGGCACTAATTGGCCAGTAATTAGGTCACATTGCTACTTCATAGGCATTCAGACAGACTGTCAAAGAGTGGTGGATCTCTTGAGCCTTAATTTTCCCCATCCTCAAACTTGCAGTGATTCTTTTGTATCACGTTACTTTCAGGTTTCATGTTCCAGGGCTTTACTGAAGTTTTATCCAGCCAATCCTGAGAGAAATATTTAAAACCCAAGACGCTGGCATTTTATCCTTAACATCAAATGAAATGATGAACGTGACTCTGAAAGCCACGCTCATCATTTCATGCACATTTTTCTGTGTTTCAGTCTTAAAATGTGACATCTGAAACATTATAGAATTTAAAATAACAGTTTGAAATGCTGCTAAGAGTGTGGAGATTCAGTCTTGACCTTGGGGACATACACTATATCTTTGTTATTCTAAACATAGAGTTTACTCACTTTGCTGCATCTAAATGTTTTGTAGCTCTCAGTCCTCTTCAGCAGGCTCTCAGTCACATGAAATCAGGTCTCAAGGATGCTCAGTGATGAGGTGATGATATGCTTTATTAGCTCTAGAATGGCATACCTGAAGTATCCTTACTCATCTTCAGAGTCATTTGAAATAAAATTGTACAATACAACCCCCCCCCCCTTAAAAATATAATAATGAAAGCAAAAATTACAGCTGAATTTTTAGGATTGAGGTTAAGCTTGAGTGTGACATGGCAAACTGTCTTTATCTGCAAGGGAATTAAAAATATCAATGAAAAATTAAGGTAAGGCGTTGGCAATACAGCTGGTTGAACTTAGTATGTGCGGTCAAAAAAATTATTTCTTGTGTATGCTAATCTGTTTAACTTGCCCGTTTTGTTAAACCAGACAGCAAGATGTGACATCCCCTTTCCATTATTGAGGTCCTCCTTGCTGACATGCTAAAGGAGTTATTAAAAGTTCCTTAAATCACATATGTTGGCCCAGATGCTTAGTAAGAGAAAATTTTTTATGTTAAGATGACAAATTAAATAGGCTCGTTTAATTGCTAGTCTCTTACCACACAGCTCACAAGCTGTAACTGATCTCAGAGCAGTGAAACAGAGCCAGCAGCAGCTTGTCTTGCATGCTAGCCTCCCATCAGTTCCCCATGAGAGACCAGAGGTTTATATACAGAGCACATGTGCAAACAACCAGATATACAAGCTCAAGTCAGTATTAACAGGGCACAATCATGCCCACGAAATAAACATAAGCTAGAGATTCCAGTGCAAGCAGACTTAAGCCTGCATACAGAGATGATAGCCAGCTGCAGGCACATGATGACAGTAATTTAAAGGATGAATGTAAACAGGCAATGAAAGAAGTCTATGAGGCAGAACTCTGAGATACAAGGAGAGACCTCTTTCTCTTTGGTTTTAATTGATGTCTGTTTTTCAGATTTCACTGGGCAAGCAGCGCTTGCCTTGCTTGCCCTGACGGAACGGCACTGACCTCTAAGCATCAGTTATTTTGGTGATGAGGGGGATTTGTCTCACCGTTATGTTAAAATTTCGGTTTGTCAAATATTGTTTTTGACCAAAAATAGTAAAATTACTCATATTCCTACTGGAAAATATTAGCATGTTGACATGTTAAATATCTGCATGTTAGCATTATCACTGTGTGCATTTTAGCAAACTAATATTAGCATTTAGCTAATATATCATCCACCCTGACCACCATTCACAAATGAAATGTTATACCTCAAAGTAATGCAAGTAGTGGCCCTGGGGTGGCTCAGCAAATGAGCAGGTGACCATGTATGCCATGTGGTGGTGCAGGCGGGCCTGGGTTCTCGCCCCTACCTGTGGTTATTTATTGCCTGTCTTCCCCCATCTCTATCGAATAAAGCTGCAAAAAGGCCAAAAAAAAATGTAAGCAGCAAATATACATTATTTTTAGCTCCTTTAAAATAAATGGTATAACAGCTGTATAAAATTACCTTTCTTATCATGGTTTAGTGTCTGAACAACTTACCTTGTGTTAATGCTAACTTAAAGCATGAAGTGAGAGAACTAAGTGGTGAATGCAGGAACACTCTCTGACGTTCATCTCTTTTTTATGTACTTCCTCATCTGGCACTAATCTCTTCTGTGGCTTCATCCCACAGCAAACATGAGTTCCTACTTAGCACCACTACATGTCCCGAATTACCTTAAAAAAATCTTAGTATCTGAGAGGAAACTGGTAGGTCAGTGTTTCACTCTGTCATTAATATGGCAATTTTCCTTCACTGAATCTGGCAAAAGTTGATAAAGAGATAATTATGGGCTGTCCTTGTGTTAACATCACATTTTAACCATGGATCAATTGATAGATAGCCCTGTAATTTCCCCTCTTAGCATGAGAAAGAAAGTGTGAAACAGAGAGGAGAGCATTCTAATTTGCTCCAACTGGCTCCCTCCGGTGGCTTAGACAATGCTGATGTGTCTCTAATTGATTTCCATGGCATCCTCAGATGAATTGCAGGAGAAGAGAAAGAAAAGAACACACTGTTTGTTGCACATTTGCAGGTTCCCACCATTAAAGGGTATAATGATTAGGGACTGTACTTAAGTTGTCCTCTGTTCTCCTTCACATCTAATCAATCACACCAATGAAGTAAAAATAAAGAAAAATGTTAATTAGTGATAGCATTTATTAAGTATGTCCACATCAGCTTAGCACAAGAGTGTGAAAATTGAGCTTCAGTGGATACTGAAAAGAATAATGAGGGAATATAACCTTGTAATTTGCATGTCTCTAGGTTTTAAAACACGCTGAGGCTGACTGATTGCACTTAGCAACTGAATCATCCTGCAATCATGCTCACCAATAACAGATTAGATAGAACAAGTTCTGACTTAATGATTGGAAAAGTTTATTTAGGGCCAGTTCTTTAATGCATCCTGTATCCAAATATTAGGATAAAACTGCAACATATTTCAGCCTTATTTGTGAGTGTGCTTGACTATACAACCCTTCTCTTCAGCCAAAGGATTGGGTAGACCTGGTAGGTAGGTCTGAGTTGCTTTTTTGTCTTTAACCCTTACCAGTGTCGTGCACACAACATTTATCTTTATGCAGCGAACTGGAATGCAAACGATTTAAGAGGGCTTCTCTCAATTCATCAAAGTGCTGGAAGCTCTTTTTGAATATTAAAAAGGCCATTTCCATGATCAAATGCTTTGGCTTTGAAACCTTGCCAGCATGAAAACATGGGATGGCTATTGTGATATGCACCATATGCCAGGTTGAGGAATGTATGCGGAAAAATAAAAAAAATATGGGCATTCTAACCTTGCAACATGCTTGGTGCACAAATTTGCTGGCTAGTAAGAAGAGGTCAATGAGGCAAATTCTTTTTTGTATTCAAAATGAAGAGAGGATTAACAACTAAAGGCTCTTTTTTCATCTGGTTCATCAATAAACACATTAGTATGTTGTAGCCAATCGATAAGCACCAACAGACAAACCTTTTGGCAACGATAGCCGAATCAACAAGATCCCAGGACATCGCTGGAGTCTCACTTCAAATTAAACCTCTGAACTCTTCACCTTGCATTCAGCACAGGCCCAACATTTATCAAACATTTATAGCTGCAAAGCTATTTGCATCAGCACAACACTTACAATCAATTCTGAGCCTTGAGAGAGGCTTGCCAACTGGAGGGCTGTCAGTTAGCTATTCAAAGGGTTGTGTGTGTAAGAATGTGCAGCAATTTTCATGAACTAAATGGTTTTTTTGTTGTTGTTGTTTTTTTTGTTGTTGTCAGTGCATAAAAGAATTGTCACATAACTTAAAAGAATCTGCCTTTTTTTGTTGTCTGTCTATAACAGCTTACAGACTGATTTCTATCTAAAGGAAACTTTTTAAAATTCCTGCTAAATAAAAAGATTTAATATCAATGTCTCTCTTTGCTCACTATGCCAAAGATGTGCAAGATATTTCTAACAGTAGTTTAGAAATGGAGTACACTAATTCAGCATACACTGGACACTTTGTTAGGTGCACCTTGCTCATAACAAGTTGTACCCCCATTTGCCTCCAGAGCTGACTTAATTCTTTGAAGCACAGATTCAACAAGGTGCTGGAAACGTTCCTCAGAGATTTTGGTCCATGTTGACCTGACAGCATCACACAGTTGCTGCAGATTTGTCGGCTGCACATCCATGATGGGAATCTCTCCTTCCACCACATCCCAAAGGTGCTCTATTGGATTGAGATCTGGTGACTATGTAGGCCATTTGAGTTCAGTGAGCTCATTGTCAGTGGGAGATAATGTGAGCTTTGTAACATGGTAAATTATCCTGCTGGAAGCAGCCATTAGAAGATGGGTACACTGTGGTCATAAAGAGATGGACATGGTCAGCAACAATACTGTGGCTGTGGTGTTTAAATGATGCTTGGTTGATACTGAGGGGCCCAAAGGCTGCCAAGAAAATATCCCCCACACCATTACACCACCAGCAGCAGCCTGAACGGTTGATAAAAGCAGGATGGATCCATGCTTTCATTTCATTTCACTTAGGCCAAATTCTGACCCTACTGTACCATCTCAATGTTGCAGCAGAGATTGAGACTCAGACTATTTCGATTAATTATTGCCTCAGTTTCCTGTTCTTACTGTAGCTCACAGGAGTGGCATGCGGTGTGGTCTCTTCTGGCCTCTGGCATCAACAAAGCATTTCCTTCCAGAGAACGGCTGCTCACTGGATATTGTATCCGTCTTTCAGCACTAGAGATGGCTGCGTGGGAAAATCCCAGTAGTTTCTGAAATAGTTGGACCAGCCTATATGGCACCAACAGCCACGCCATGTTCATAGCCACTTAAATCATCTGTCTTTCCCATTCTTGGTTTGAACTTCAACAGGTCATCTTGATGATGTCTCAATGCCTAAATGTATTGAATTGCTGCCTTGTGGTTGGCTGATTAGATCTGCATTAACAAGCAGTTGAATAGGTGTACCCAAAGTGAACATGAGTGTATATTTCGGTTAGACAGCACAGAAATAATTGTATATGTACTTAATCTAGAGGTCTCTTAATTTTCATCAGTCAGTCTTGCAGCACTTCGGTTTATTGAGATTATTATTTTTTCCCTTTTTGTAAACATAATTGTGGTGTCATTCTTTCAACTCCCAGTGAAGAGCCACAGATTTATATTCTCACTGTGTTTTTACAGCACTTGTGCCATATTCATTATGATCATCCATAAATATACAGCATGACACACTGAGATGATGATTGTTTCATTACCTCTAAATAGCTATTACAGATAAATGCAGTAATTGCAAACTGGACAATAACCACTTCACTACAAATAGGGTCACTGCATGTTTCCACGGAGCTTTTACTAGCCTAAATCCACTTTGTATGCCTGAGTCACATTTTGGCAGCCCTGAAGAACAGTTATAAAGCCCAGATATACATATTATTCTGAGTGGTGCTCTTGCTGGGAGCAAAAAACTCCCCCAAAAAACAAAAAACATGTGGGACAATCCCAAGAGTGGTATCAGCTGCAAAATGAAGGGATTCATTGAAGCAAATGGTATGAAAATGTTTGGCACTGACTGTTTAATAACTCAGCTAACATATAGTTAATAACAATACATAACACTGAAATTCTGATGATTTTGGAAGAAGGAACACACATAAACACACACACACACACACACACACACAAACACACACACAAACACACACACACACACACACTTAAAAAGCACTCAGAACTGCAAAAACATGCAAACATTCATCATCATGATTAGATTCAGGAACAATTTTATTTTCCTTGCAGCTATTATACATGCAGGGTAAGCAGTGTTGTAAGTGGTACTTTTCACAAATCTAAACAATTAAACTCTTTAACATTGTTGAGCGGCTGTATCATTGCACTCAAGAGTATTTAACTTTGGTAACATCTGCTAACACTTTATAATTAGCACTAAACAAACAGCAGCCCAGGCTGCTGATAATGCCATTACATTTAGATGTAAACCAGCCACTTTTACCTGATGGTAGCACCAGGAGAAATAGGAATCACATGTTTGGCACCAAACCAAAATACTGATCTACTGATAGATAAAGATACAAGAATAACAAAGAAGACTGGGGTCAGCTAGGACTATGTCATGCCATCAGAAGTGTAGAAGCAAGGCCCAATGAGTAATTATGTTACAGTGCTGCACTTCTACAGTCCAGCTCGCTCTCTCTGCAGACAGTTGGGGCTCGGAGCAAAAGCAATTATATGCAAATTGTCTTCTAACTTCATCCGGTGAACTTTAACTTTACTTCAACTTTAACAGCCACTCACACACAAAGAAGTTGTGGAAGATAAAGATAGAAGAATAGCAGAGGAGAAGATGTTAACAGCCACAATTTCATTGTTCCTTGCGGTCATTTTGGTCTTCAGGCAGGTGATCATGTTAAATTCATGCAGTCCATTGTGAAAATCTACGAGATGCTATTCAGCCCTAATGGAACCAATAGTGATGCATCACAGAATTGAGTTTTGAATGTGCTGTGATGACAAATTGTCTTACTGACTGAATTATAGCCTGCCTCACTGTGATCTCAGCAAAGGATTTGTTATCAGTTTAATGCACCACAAAATATCTTGATGCTCTCATAGAGGAGCTCACATTTCAGCAACAAAAATCTCTACAGCATTGTTTTCCTTCTTCCCTTGGAGATCGAGTTTAAATCAAATTTAACAAGGTCCGTTCTTTGAGGCCAACTTTTAATTAGTAGAGAGGGTCAGTGTGGCTGTGGGGAGTAGCTCCCTGAGATAAGCTCTCAACCAAGGCTGTGTCATTATCCACTGTAAAAGTTCCTACCTTCCCTGGCTGGAGGCCTGCCAACAGAAATGGAGCTGCTGTGTATTTTTGGGATCTTCAGAGTTGTGGTGTTTAGAGGCAGAGCAAATCTCTGGAGAAATGTGCTGTGTGCCAACGTTGCAGATTCCATTTGTTACATTTTTATGGGTTTTATTTGTGCGGCTCCTTTCAAATGGACACACTGTGATTGAGTTTATGTATGAATGTGTTAAAGACACGTAGCAGAGAGGCAGAGAGAGCACAGAGGGATTTAGATGAAAAACAGAGAGCGGTGTCCCAGTCATCACCTTTGCTGCACAGTGCATATTTCCAGACCACGCTGTCTATTAATTTTATGCCTATTTTATCTGAGAAGTGCTATAAAAATGCAGAACAGTCAGATGATAAAATTCCTATCCCGGGAATTGCAAGGTAAGAGGAACCACGGAGTCATCCAGAGATGAAGACAAATCCTGATGGCTTTTCTAATTGACCACGAGAGAACGGCAAGGAATCACGTGCAGCGTTTCAGATCCAGCCAAAGGGAACGAGCTGAGGTTCTTACCTTAACGGTGTTAGTGTAATAGCAGATGACATGGACTACCTTAATACCAGCGTGGCATACTCATCCATCCAATTATATGTCTGCAGTGTATGAAACAGGTAGGCCATGTTTCATACAAATGTGCCTTCTTTTCTCTCTTTTAATATTCAGAGTCTAACACCCTCTGAAATGTCCCGGTGCTGTTTGAGAGCACTGCTGAACAGCACTTAGATAAATATGCAAGAAGTTTCTCATTCCATAAGGAGGAGTCTAGCCTTTACTTCACTTGACACAATTTTTTACTCCAGAATATTTCTTACAATATTGCAGCTGTCATGTAGAAGATTTCTATGAACAGCGTGCATTTACTGTGTCCAAATGCACTCACTCAACTTCAATTTAGCGTCCCTTTTGCCCAGAAAATGGTGTTTTATTCATACACTCTTCCACATTATAGAGGCTCACCACCTTTTCCCGTGCCTCCAATGATACTTAAGGGCTGTGTATAAGTTTTCTTTGGTCGTTTATGCATAAATTAATTAACACTGACGCTAATTTCAGCAGCATTGCAGCAAATCCTCCTAAGGCGGGCAGCACTCTTTCCATCTAGTCAGCGGAAAGCACATCAGAGTTCCTTCCCCGACTCGACTTCGCAGCACAGGAGCCGCAAATGCGCTACAATAACTTGAGGAAATAAAAACGCACATGTTTAAATCAAGTGGGAAAATGAACCTTTCACTCTCTCTCTGAATCTCTCAAACCTGCAGCAGTCACCATATTTCTAATGTCGTCCACGCTCCTTTTCTTTGACACCCACTAAGGACAGCCTTTGCGTGCCACTTGGTGTTTGCTGCAGGGATTAATATGAAACCTAATATGGTGATTTCAGCAGGGAATTTGTACAAAGGCAGCACCATAAGCTTCCTAATACAAAGTGCAGGTGCACTAATCTCCTGGAAAATGCTATGGCATGAAGCACAGTGATCTCTGCTTTGAATTGCCCTGTGTGAGTCACCATGGCACTCATGAAAATGTGGATTACACTCATGGAGGTTGTGTAACATCCCTGCAGTCAGTGTGAGGGGCTGTATAGAACAGAGTTTGCCTGAGTGCCTATAGATGTCTCTTAGGTAAGATATCATTTCTAATTTTTTTTTTTGTCATTTACAAGTCGATTTGATTTAAACTCTGCAGACTCACTGATGACTTCTTCAGCAGTCCTTTGTTGCAGTAACAACATGCATGCACATTTTAGAATGCTAATTATCCTCTCAATCCCCCCTTTAGAATCTATGGTCACAGCATTTTTAATGAAAGAGCATAATGCAGGAATTTTCAGTTAATAAAGCACAATAGAAGGTTCAGAAGTCCCTGTTTCACTTTGCTGAAAACGCAGCGGGCACAATGTAACCCAGAAAACTCTTTCTGCCTATTAGGAATGTGCTGTGCTTTTGTTTTTTGAATCACACCCAGTCTCACGCAGAGGATATGCAACAAAGAAAAGAGTCTATTAAAGTTTGAATTCATGAACATTTAATTTGCAGTTTCCCTCAAATGCAAATCAGATGTCTCCCTTAAAACACTGATATCACAAGCTGTATGATTTTACTCCACCTTCTGGTGCCAGATACCGTCGTGGCAGCAAAGCATTATCTTTGTAAAGACAAGAGATGCACTTAACATGTACTTAAACCTCCAGTGCTTAGGCTGAATCTCTGTGCTGATGAATAATATTGATTGGAAAATGGAAGGCTCTGAATTTTACATTCAGCCCATCGTGACTGGTTTGGCTCTAATCGCTCATCAGTAAACGTTCCGGTCAAGATCCTCAAGCTCGAAAGAGAGGCAGGTCCGGGAATTCAGCAACACTCGCCTCCTCCGATAGAGAAGTGACAGTTTCACAGAGATTCACTGTAAACAGTGTGTCCTCCCGCATGTTAAGCCACTAAAGTTGCATCTTGATGGAACTATTACCTGCAATTTCTTAGTGTCATCTTACTTTTGCTCACTTTCAGGTCAATAAGGTGGATGACGAGGAGGCTGTGTGGGGAACCCGTCTTTACAGCGTCGTCGTGTGCTTTTTTTGTTTGTCTGTTTTTAGCATTAAGTGTTCTTGTTTGCAGGTTTGTTGACTCCGTCTTTTAAAGAAATTGTTATTGTGCCCCATTTTTACACATCTTTAACAAACACTTTAACAATAAACACATTCAATTCAGTTTTACACAACAATGTGCAAACACTGATTCAAATTCAGATCTGTAGATCTGTGTGTAGAATATAAGTATATAATGCTTATATACCCATGCTATTGTGATATGAAGTCACCAGCTCAAATCCCCCCCCCACCTTTTTTAAAACTTGCTGTTTATTGCACTCTTTCCTTCACTCATTAAAAAAAGGTCTTATTATTATTATTTTACTGAAGAATAAACTGCTGAGATGACTGTGAGCATGATTAAAGGAGGAAGTGGGGTGAACTTGATTGAGGCAGAGTGAAAAAGTGACACTATTATTCACTTTGAGCAGGGGACACTGTAAAGCGCCAGTAAGTCACACAAAAGGCAGAAATGAATTTTGTCGAACAAGTATTTTCTACACAGAGTATTAATCATCATAAAAACACATGTTTTTGTTTTTTTTACTATGGCAACTCTGGTATTTTGAGACATGATAATACACCCATCAGCCACAACATTAAAACCAGCTGCCTCAGGCCTCCCTCGTGTGACCAGCTTGACCCAGCTGCCACTGGGCAGGTCGCCAGTCTGCAGGACTAACACAGAGAGACATCCGCTCACCTGAGGCAAATTTAGAATCACCAATTAACTTAACATGCATGTCTTTGGACTGAGGGAGGAAAGGGAACACCCAGAGAAAACCAATTAGGAACAAATTATTTTTTTTGACAATGGCTGCCTGGCAAAAGGCAACGCCTCTTGTGGAAATAATGGGGTGAGGGCTAAAAAGAAATATCAAAAATGAAATGAACAGCACACATCCACAAAAAAAAAAAAAAACCATAACATTTCAATCCACCCACTCCTGATGCTCACAAACGCAGCAAAGATAATGTGACAACAAACACTTCTGTAAAGGAATGACATGAAGCCCAAAACTAAAGCAGGAGCAGCAATAAGGGAATGCATGAGATGGTGGTGAGCAGCAGGCAAAGTTAGAAGATCTAAATCGGGAAACAACTGCGTGCATTAATGAATGTATTCATATGTCATATGCACGAATATGCCCATAGTAGATCAATTATTTAATTTCAATAAGACAATCAATATGCACTTCAACTGTCATTTGTTTTAAACTTGTGTCTGATGTCATAAAAACACCTCATTCTTCACCTTGATTATACTGATCACGATGGATGGCTGGCGAGCTTTAAGGCTGCTCCCTCTCTTCAGTGTCCACGTGTCAAACAAACACATTTTCATTTATTCATCAAGCACAACTTCATCAATATCACATGTTCAAAAAGTTGCATGAAAGAATACTAAATCCTATTAATGGGCAATTGAACACCCGTGGTTGCTTTAGGGTTTAAAAGGAGGAGAGCATGTACATTATTAACCAGTTTTAGCTCCAGCAGCTGCCTTTTTAAACCCCGAGACATTTTATTTTAACGGGTTACACATGGCCAAGCGAGCAAATCCTGCGTCTTGAACCATGTAAGTTTCTTTGCTTTATGATACAGTAACTAATTGGCAAAGTTTGGACTGTGTTGAGGAAAATCTTTAGTCAGAAACTGAGTCTTCAGGGATTGAAGTTAACATGATTCCAATTTCCACAAGAGTTAATTTATGCAGTGCCGTTTTCATTGCTGATGCTTCTTTTCAGACTGGTTATAGTGTCATTCAAGGCCGGGAAATGTGCAAGGACACCATTTGCAAAGAGATAAATATGACAGTTGTGGTGAACTGTGGCTTTTCTTCTTTTTTTTTTCACCTGCCAGATTTCTGGGATATTCTGTGCAGCTGTACTTGCATGCTCCAGAAAGCATTAATATTATTGCAGTCCCAGTGGTTCTACGGGTAGGGGTATACCTCGGAAGACTACCCTGTTTAGTGAGCTGGAGGAGCAGATGTTTCGTCTGCACACAAAACACTCACATTAGTCTGAGCAGATGAGAAAATTGGGAACAGGTCACTTAAACATACTAATGGTTTGATGTAATTAATTTGTCAGAGAGGAGGATAAATATGTATCACTGATGCCCTCTAACAACTGAGCAGAAAGGTACTGAACCCAACTTTAAAGACTAGGATTACAAAAATAAACCAGCACAGCATAAGTATCTGTTGTGTAGTCATATTTTACTGTGAGTTTTCAGCACAGTTCAGTTGAATTTATCACCCCCACCAAACGCAGGCACAAATGCATAAATCAGCATCCTTCTCTTCGAAGATATTTTCACTGTGTGATGTAAAGGAAGCGAAAAGGGACTGATCACCAATCTGTTCTGCTTTGTTTGATACATTACTGGTGGTTTAAGTCACTGTTTTTAAATTCGCGGATGAAATCAGGTCTGTTGACTGTAACCAGACAGAAGAGCAGTTTTATCCGCAGCCGCTCTCGGGTTGCCTCATTAACAGAAAGACACAAGCAGCTCTTTTAGTGTCAGTAGAAATGATTCTCTCGGCTCTCTGTTTCGTTTGTTTGTTTGTTTGTGTTCATTGATTTAATCCTGAGAGTGGATAGCAAAGAGCCTGTGTGGATGTTCATGGCCTGGATTATTTTCCTGATTTGAACTCTCTAATATAGTCATTGCTACCATTTATAGCTCTGTGCAGAAAACCCAAAACCCTCAGAGGAAAGACCGGGAATGAAAGAAGCTTCATTCATACCAGATGACTGGCAGTTTTAATCTTGTATGTGTAGCTGTGTCTTCCAAGGACTCCAACAAGGTTTTTTTTAATGAGTTCTGCATACATGCGTTATTTGCTGTGGAGGATGGCCCGATCATAAACACATCAAATTAATATCTCAGTATCTCAAAAATGAGAAATGGCATGTTTACTGCACGCAAGATACTATGTTCAGATTTTTGAAGAAAAAAAAAACAGGCAGAAAATTTGATTTAAAACTGCATGTTCATCAGAAAATTAGAACATTAAATATATGCAAATTTATCATCATAAAAATAAAACCAGAGTGCTACTTTAAAATACTAGAGAAATAGAAGCAAGAAACATGAAGGAAAAAACATCTACAAAAGATGCATAGACTGACAAACAAGGAGACAGGCAGAAGTAACTAATGAGGGTGGAGCAAACAGTAACTGCATGTGAGAAATCTAGAACACATCGTGCACACAAAGGGAAGTGATCAACAAAATAAAAACAGTAGCAGAAATTCAAAACCACTGAGGCCTGAATTAGGTTCCTGCATTGGGTCTTTGCGGGGCCAATGTACGTAACTGGAAATCCCCTCTGAACCCTATGCAGTGATCCTACAAATAACAGGGATCACAATCCTTGCGGGCTGCGTCGACCTGGCATGTAGTTACATTTCTCGAGAGGTGTGCGCAGATTGCGGTGTAGAAGCATAATTCAGACCTCAGTGTAAATGACCTTGTGACAGGCTGGCATTCAAAGCTCAACAAATCATTGCTCAGCTGAAGCTTTGCCCCAGTTGCCACCTTGGTTGAGTAAAAATAGTAACAGTGAAAGTAATTCATGCCACTGCGTGAAAACAGTATGTGCTGTGCAACATTTAGATTTTCTGTATAAATCTCTCCTCCTTCTTCTGGGGGCTGACTCTTGATCACGTGTAACTTGGCTAATACAATACTTTATATGAGCCATGTGAAAAACTAAGTACACCCTTCCATAGGCTACATGCAACCTACGCGCTTCCACAGAAATTAACAGGGTAAGTAGCAGCCAGGTGCTGCTAATCAAATGCACTTGATTAAATGATCATCAGCAAGTGTGGGCACCTCTATAAAAGCAGAGGTTTGGCTGGTCTGCAGCATTCAGGAGTGTTAACACACTACAGCATCAGCAGAGAAGCAACTGCTGCTGTTCAGCAGTCTGGAGAAGGTAACACGGCTGTTTCCAAACAGTTCAAAGTCCATCATTCTACAGTGAGAAATATTATTCACAAGCGGAAAACATTGAAGACCGTCGTTAATCTTCCCAGCAAATTTACCTCCAGGTCAGATCACATAATTCTCAAAGAAAGTGCAA
>JAMQGT020003833.1:0-14531 GCA_024447675.2 Pterophyllum scalare
TCTTCTGATCCAGAAGGTGGATTCTATTTATCATCATCAGTCATTTGGGACAACATTGGATCATTCAGAGATCCTCACTGAACTTCTGGAGTCAGTTTGCTGCACTGAAAGTAAAGGGGCAGAATAATATTGCACGCCCCACTTTTCAGTTTTTTATTTGTTAAAAAAGTTTGACACATCCAATAAATTTCATTCCACTTCACGATTGTGTCCCACTTGTTTTTGATTCTTCACAAAAAATTAAAATTTTATATCTTTATGTTTGAAGCCTGAAATGTGGCAAAAGGTTGAAAAGTTCAAGGGGGCCGAATACTTTCACAAGGCACTGTATGTCTGATCATGAATGCATGAATAAAGCCAAGATTTAACCAGCTAGCATGTCCCTTCCACTGAACCACTACCTGAGTGAGACTACGTGACAAAAAAGAGGAGGACACAGACAATATATACACACGAGGTACTCCGGGAGATAGGACACACCAGGGAGGACAGCTGAACAAGGCCAGCGGTTAAAACTGAATACAACACTACAAAGGCCTGCCAAAGCAAAACAGGAAGTAGACAAAGAGAAATACTGATTTGATTCAACACAGGGAAGCAGACCACAACACCTACAGTAGAGGAACAAGGTCATAATGGGTAACTGAACACGAGGAGGACTTAGACTACGCTTCAAGGAACAGAGACCAAGACTAAATCCACTCAACAGGAGAACAAACCAGAAACAACAAAACGCCACACAGAAAAGGGAACAGAGGAAGCCTGAGAACTGAAACAGGATTAAATAGACAGTAAGCACACAACAGAACTCAG
This sequence comes from Pterophyllum scalare, assembly GCA_024447675.2. Classification (NCBI taxonomy): domain Eukaryota; kingdom Metazoa; phylum Chordata; class Actinopteri; order Cichliformes; family Cichlidae; genus Pterophyllum; species Pterophyllum scalare. The sequence goes on from JAMQGT020003833.1 coordinate 814, forward strand.
AAAAATAAACTAAGAAGCCTGAGGATAGAAACAATGAAACCAACTGAGAAACATTATCAACAGAAATAGAAAATAAAAATAAACACTGGGCCATAAACAATCCATTTTTGGCAGTGACTTTTATATATTCTTTATTTATCAGGGTAAAAACTGTAATTAATCTTAAAAATGTATTTTAAAGAGAAATCTGGCCAAGAGCACAGCAGAAATCACAACAAATATAACATTACACCCTATAAAGATATTTTAAGTGACCAAAGAGGACTGTATTTATTATAATGTACAATAAAGAGTTATAAACATACTTGAAAAACAGGAAATTTCATCATTTTATATACAGGTGCTGGTCAAAAAATTAGAATATCATGAAAAAGTTGATTTATTTCAGTAATTCCATTCAAAAAGTCAAACTTGTATATTATATTCATTCATTACACACAGACTGATATATTTCAAATGTTTATTTCTTTTAATTTTGATGATTATAACTGACAACTAATGAAAACCCCAAATTCAGTATCTCAGAAAATTAGAATATTGTGAAAAGGTTCAATATTGAAGACACCTGGTGCCACACTGTAATCAGCTAATTAACTCCAAACATCTGCAAAGGCCTTTAAATGGTCTCTCAGTCTAGTTCTGTAGGCTACACAATCATGGGGAAGACTGCTGACTTGACAGTTGTCCAAAGATGACCTTTGACACCTTGCACAAGGAGGGAAAGACACCAAAGGTCATTGCTATAGAAGCTGGCTGTTCACAGAGCTCTGTGTCCAAGCACATTAATAGAGAGACGAAGGGAAGGAAAAGATGTGGTAGAAAAAAAGTGTCCAAGCAGTAGGGTTAACCACACCCTGGAGAGGATTGTGGAACAAAAGCCATTCAAAAATGTGGGGGAGACTCACAAAGTTTCCACAGTCAGTGATGGTTTGGGGTGCCATGTCATCTGCTGGTTTTGGTCCACTGTGTTTTCAGAGGTCCAAGGTCAATGCAGCCGTCTACCAGGAAGTTTTAGAGCACTTCATGCCTCCTGCTGCTGACCAACTTTATGGAGATGCAGATTTCATTTTCCAACAGGACTTGGCACCTGCACACAGTGCCAAAGCTACCAGTACCTGCTTTAAGGACCATGGTATCCCTGTTCTTAACTGGCCAGCAAACTCGCCTGACCTTAACCCCATAGAAAATCTATGAGCTATTGTGAAGAGGAAGATGCGATACGCCAGAGCCAACAATTCAGAAGAGCTGAAGGCCACTATCAGAGCAACCTGGGCTCTCATAACACCTGAGCAGTGCCACAGACTGATGGACTCCATGTCACGCTGCATTGCTGCAGTAATCCAGGCAAAAGGAGCCCCGACTAAGTACTGAGTGCTGTACATGCTCATACTTTTCATGTTCATACTTTTCAGTTGGCCAACATTTCTAAAAATCCTTTTTTGTATTGGTCTGAAGTAATATTCTAATTTTCTGAGAGACTGAATTTGGGGTTTTCATTAGTTATTCAGTTATAATCATCAAAATTAAAAGAAACAAACATTTGAAATATATCAGTCTGTGTGTAATGAATGAATATAATATACAAGTTTCACTTTTTGAATGGAATTACTGAAATAAATCAACTTTTTCATGATATTCTAATTTTATGACCAGGACCTGTATAAGCCCTTCATAAATCCTATTAACTACACTCTATTCACCAATATAAGCAAAGACGTTATACATTAAAGCACACAGAAACATTGGAAATCACTTTTTGAAGGCACTGACTCTGAATGAGTGTGTGTAAGACAGCAGCAGCAAATGACCTGTCATAATTAGGGATCAGACTAGATTAAAGTTCTTGGCTGAAGCAGCCTGTTGAGACTTACCTCTCATATAAGAACTCCTCATCCGTGCTGAAGAAGTGTGTGTTGGCTGTGTTCTTGGGTTTGACCCGCAGCGTGGCAAAGTATAGCCGGTCTGTGGTGTACAGCAGACACACACACACACACACACACATTGCATTATTGAAAGGTTCGGGTTCAGATTCACAGACAGTCCTGGCTTCATGTCAAGGACACAGAGTAACAACCTCCTCTTTTCCAATCACACCAAGCTGCTGAGTTATATTGAGAATATGTTTGGATTTCTTTGTCTCAGTTACATCATAGAATTACAAATATTTCACATCCCCTGGTCAACTGTTGCTGTGTCAAGGCAGCATGTTCCCAAATCTCCTGTCCTTACACGACACATTGGTGTTGCTTCTTTAAATTGGTTTAAAAAAACGTAATCCTTGAACTACTGAAACTTATTTTGTAGCTTATCTACTCAGTGAATATAATCACTTACGAAACCAGATAACACAACAGTGATTTCATTTTTTCCCCAAGACCTACCAACAACTTTTCTTAAAGTTTCAATTTATTAGTAAGAATTATTTTTTAAAACAAAGTAATTTCTCTCAGTGAGTGAGTTACTGGGCTACAGCTTGACCCTATTTTAGCCTCTCATTTTTAATAGTTCAGCAAATTTAGTGCATTTAAACATGCTGAATATAGTATTAACATAGCTATGAGTGGGCGGATCAATCTCACTGTTTTGCTTAAGAAAACTTGAAAGCATGATTATTCTCAGGGAAGCTCTGCAATTATGACTGCGTGAAAAAACACATTCTGGGTCAGTGAATGTCTGCAGATCAACATGATTCCTGGCAAATAAAAGCTGTTTAAAGGCGGTGAAACTGACCATCATTCAGTTTACCAGTCTGAAGGCAAATCTGTTCAAGTTACGATTTATTGGTATATCATTCATTCATACAGAGACAGCTTAAAATGGAATGACCCAATAGCCCTGTCAGAAAGACCAGATCAGCCCAATGAGCAAACAGGTGAGTCTGATTCCTGTGAGGCTCTGCTCCTCATTTAGATTCTCTTTATAGACACTCGGTGTGTGTTATCGCGACTATGTTGTTACGCATCAGTCCTAGGGTTGTACAGATTACACTTCTACGTCACTTTTAACCTATTCACACCACAGGAGCGCCAAACTCCTGAGAACCCTGAGTCCCGGTTCAAATCCCACCGCTCGCACCCATCCTGTGTCCAGTATTTCTATCCGTCTCCACAGTTCCTATCAGTAACAGCACAAGTAGCCTACATGAAGCAGATTAAAATATTATAGGCTACAAATTAAACCTCAGCTATTTTAATCAGCAACATTAATCTGTCTTTACCTCCCAGGATTCATACAGCTAATGTTGTACGCGATTATTGTTTATGCTTAACTTACCTTTAATAAACTCTGACGCACTGGACTGTTCATATTCATCTGCCATTTGACTCATTAACAAATACTCTGTGTGTTTGTATCCGTTCAGATGACTTTACATCAGTGGTCCTCCGGTCCAGAGTGCTTTCCCCTTCTAGGTTATCTGTTGTGAGGCCACTTGAAATGCTCCCAAAAAATTAAGAGTTCCCTATAAAATATAATATCACGCCGATTATAGCGCTTCGGTGCCTCCCTCATTACTTCAAGTTAAAAACGCATCCTTTAAAGTCTAATTGCTCCATGCTCACGACTGACGAGGAGCGATCCGCATGCGTAAAGTCTCCAAAGACGCCTGAAACCCCGGGTCACTGAACTCCACTCTACGGACTCCGCTTTAATTTAGGAAGTTCCCGCAAATGCTTCAGTTCCTCCATGTCTCAATTAAAACGTTTCCCGGAATATTCCAGTAAACAGAAGCAGGAGACTTACAGAGGAGTCCAGAGTCATGGCAGCGTTAATCCCTCTGTTGCTCTGCACATGCTCAGTCTGAGGGCACGCACGCACGCACACACACACACACACACACACACACACACACACACATACACAGTGCGTTTTGGCAGAGCCTGTTAGAGGTGGATTGGAAGAGTTCTTTTATTCCTGTAATCCCTTTTCCCAGTAATGTGCTTTCATATAAGCGATATATTTCAGTACTGCTGTAAAATACACTGTTGGCATATTTGTGATTGGCAATCAGTGTAACAGCAGCAACGGAATAAAGCGTCAATAATTTCTTGTATGGCATCCCTCTCGCATGCATTCGGTGTTTCTGCTGTAACAGGAGCTCCCCTGCTGTCGCAGACTGGGTCCTGTGGACTGAGGAAGGCATTGCAGTTTGCTCCCATCACCCAAAGGTGCAAAGCCAAAGGCCTGGGTGCCAAATGTCTGAGTTCCCTGACTGCCTGACTGAGCTGTGAGTTTCACATGCTGCCTGCTAAATCTGCACTTACATCAGTTAGTTACAAGAATTTTTAATTAGACAGCAAGTGTTTGTTTGCTTATTAAACATCATGTAGACTCACTAATGCTCCTACAGATAGTTTAAAGGCACTGATGTATAAAGGCACTGGGTACCCCTACCACTGACTGAAATATCTCTAAACTATTAGACTGACTGCACTAAAGTTTTCTGGACCAGTCACGGTCCTCAGAAGAGATCGTCTTCATCGCTGGTGGATTAGGTCTCAGGCTCAAAAATAAGGTGTCTTCTCACTTCCTTCACATGCCTCTCTGCTAGGACATGAGAGGGAGATCAAGGCAAGGACAGAGGAGCTATAGCTGGCCAATCTTTGGTAGGGTTAGTCTCAAGCAATGACAAAGTGTGTGCGTACTGTAAGTGGAGCTGCCTCTTTTGCTTCTCTACTGCTCGATAAAACCCTTGTGTTGGACAAGGGACAAGAGGAAGCATCGATAAGAACAATGAAATGCACTTTTGGTCAGGTTTTAAGAAAGACTGGTTAAACAAAATTAGCTTGAAGCAGAAAGAATTGCGCTCACATGCTAAGGTTCAGTCTTAGGCCGTCCATCCAGCATTCCAGGAAACCTGGGATACTCTGTTTGCTTTATTTCAGGGGCTTTTAGACAAAATGACAGGAACCAGTTTGATAAAGATCAGTTAAAACATATTAACAATAAAAGGTCTATAATTCTGTTTTCTTTGTTGTTTTTTTAATTAACTTATTATGTTAGCATGTCACAAGGACTGACACTATATGGCAGATAAATCATATTTTTCCGCATTCAAAAGCTGCGACTGCATCTTAGTTACAAATGATTTAGTTACATTTGAAACATTAAACATTTCTAGAATCTTCTCACTCAGCTTTATTTAGCTTATTAAAAATAAAGATCTGAGGGACAGCAGGCACCATGTGATGTACACATACAGCGTCTATAAAATATGCTCATAGCTTCAGGGCCTGAAAAGTGAAGAGAGCGAAGTTTACAGGAAGTCACCGGGAAAACAAGCTAACTGCTCACTCGACCTGTGACCTCACTGAACACCGTCGTGATGCATTTGTGGTCTCAGCCACAAGTTTCAAGTGTCACTAAATACAACGCAATGTCATTGAATGCAGCATGTTTTGCAAAAGAAGGTCCCAATTAGTGTCAGCTAACCAGTGGGTGATGCCACAGTTCCCATGTCTATCTTTTATATACAGTCTGTTGGATGTGAGTTGCATATCACTGCCACACTCTGTAACTACAAACAACACAATCGCACAACAGTTCATTCAACAGTCAGACAACTGACTGCTGATTTGTCTAGTTGTACACAAATTTTTGAAGATTAAATTGGGTTTGTGTTCAGTATCGAGCAACAGTGGAAACAGCTTTTTACTCATACGGTGCAAGTTTGAACAATATTTCTTATTTTGTAAATAGATATTAAATTTTGCAAGCCGTTTTACATTGTTGTCCCAGTTTTGAAGAGATAGCTTTTTATTATCAACATGTCAGCCTTTGTGGGTGCTCAGCAGGCTGCACAAGTCCATCCCTCATCTCTGCCTCGGTACACGAAAGACAAATTTATGAACTGCCATGAAAAAAAAAACTAATGAAAAATAGGCAGAGCCCTCATAAGGTCTAAATATTCACATATTCTAGTCATAGCCCACAGAGGATGCATCCTGCTGATTTAGTTGATTTCCTGCCACCATGAGGTTGATGGTTTTAATTGAATACTTTGAACAAATAATAGATTGAGCTCTGTATGCAACAGTTTGGTTACTGACTAATTTTTATGACATTCCCATTAATAACCCTCTGGGCCCATTGCTAATTAGTGCATATTACCATGATACGGCATTCTCACAATGTCAGCTTGTTTGCCCAAACATCACAGAGAGATTTCCTTAAAATCAGGACCCACAGTAGTGTGGTGTTTCTCCACTTGACTCATTTCATTTTCACTCTGGAGAAATGATTTCCCACCTCAGTGTTAGCTTTTTCAAGAGCCTGTAACACTGGAGTCTGAGGCACTCACTCTGCCACTCTTACTGACGATCATAGTTTAAATGTTGTTTTTTTTTTAACATGCTAAATGTTTATTTCTGTCCAATTGTAATAATATGTGAGGAAAATGTTTTCTTGAGCAGATAGTTTATTTATAGTTGTAATGCTGCACTGACCTCCTGTCTAACTCAGAGAGCCACAGCCCTACTCCTATTCCTGGTCTTAGCTTCATCTGCTCTAGTTAGCCAATTAGACACCAGATTACCTGAAGGAAGGTGGGGGTGTGGGGGGTGGACAGGGTCACAGCTGAGGACGCCTGCACCAAGATAAAGCAGAGCACTGGTTGATCCTGAAAGACTTTTACTGCTCCACCATCTACTGCTTTAGAGATAATAAGCTAGGTATGGACATTCAAATAACTATTATAACTGTTACGATAATTAAAAGACTGATTTTTATCAGCAGCTGCTTGTGTCAGGAAAGATGGTATGATCATGTAAAGGTTTATCCTCCAATGAAAGACTGCCACCCTGTGTTTATTCACATTATGACACCTGCTGCATCTACTTGGTTGGGTTTGCCAGTGAGGGAGAATCAATAGCATGCCACTGCTGCACTAATACTGATAGATGAAACCTGAATCTCACTAAATTTAATGCAGGCTTGTTTTATAGGGACATGGCTGGGCTACCAAACAAGGCATTTTCTTTCTTTTGGCAACACTTAAAGCACGACAGCAGTGAAGATATTATTAAAAATGAACCCGAGTGAGTAGCTTAGGATGGAGACTGTTGCATCAAGCAAAATTATAGTAAAAGTGAAAGCACAGTTTGTGAAGCCATACATGTGCTTGTGGCTTTATCAGGGATGTCTTCTCTATGTGATAGGATATGGATCCAAGAGTAGAATCAAACTGTCTGAAATGGAGTGTTTTACTCTTTCAAACATTAATCTGAATATTTCCAAATTTAGCCACGTGTAACATGAGCATCCACCAATGGAACGGTACAAAAAAAAGAAGTATCATGATACATCCACTTTATTTTGACCTGTTAAACAACCGATGGAGTAGTGGTCCAGCACCAGTGACAAATAATCCCACCCTCTGAAACAATCCAGGTAAGCATTTCTGAAACAAGACGTAATGTTTCCTGTTTCAAAAAGTAAAAGATTCAATATTTGAAAAGGAAAGTTGGCATCCTCACTTTCTCTTTGGTTAAATGTAAGTACCAAAGCTTCTTGGATAGGACAGATGGTGATTGAGATTAATGTGGACTCCTTTACAACGTTAAACACCTTAAAAGCTCATCTTTAAGGTTGTCAATCATTCTGCCCCATCAAAAAGTGGTGACAGCAGTCTGCATTCTGTTAGACTTGTTTAAATTTAAAATGTAACAACCTCAAAACAATGTTTTTGGAGGTGGACATTCTATTGTAGTGATAAAAAGACAGGGCATACAGAAGGAACGAGAGGGAACGATAACTGCATACAGTCAAAATCACCGCTCCGTCCTCCATCTGATGAATGTGCTCTGATGTAACACGTCAGAGAGCGATGGCACATTGAAGTGTCATTGAACTTTCCAATCTGCTCCCGCCTCCCTGAGCTGCCAGAACTCTAAGCTGTTATTGATGCCATTTGGGGATCATGACGTAAAACAAGTTTCAGTTTGAGCAGAAAGTTAACACCAGCTACCTGATTCTGAGCGCTGACATGAAAGGAAGCGCATCATATTTGAGCATATTTATCGCTGTGACACAACCCTCAGAGAAACCACTCCATCACATCGGCGCTGGACCGGCTCCCAGTCCTCTCGACCGACTGTCAAAGACCGCTTTCAACTTCAGAGGTCTGAATAGATCAGTTTCCAAAGCAATTTCTGCTGCAGTGTCCTCCTACAGGAAATCATTTCCTTTCACAAGATCTGGCAAATCTGCTTTGAGAGTGGAAGGACAGCGACACGGTCCTCATGCGGGAAAAAAAAATCCTGCAGTCATTACATGGTGTTACTGGAAAATCACACTGACAAGTCACAGTTTGTCAGATCAAAGAGTCCAGATTTCCTTTGTTCACGATGAAAATAATATTCAGCTTTATGTTCTAAGACATATCCCAAGCAGCTGGCTTCTATTCTGTACAGCGACGTCACAGAAGATGCAGCAAAAAGATCCAAGAATTAGTGCTTGTTATTTTGCACTGAGGAGCTCTCACCCCAATCCAGCACCTTTGGAAGACTGACATGTTAGCGCTTTTACAATCACATCAAATGAGCAAATTCCTTTTAGAAGACTGGAATTCTATCCCTCACGTGCGGTTTCAGATACTCGGAGCACCTCGTGCCAGTAGTTCACTGAAGCTGTTCTGGGGCCACATGCTGCCCCAAACATTTACACTTCTGTTGCATATTTTAATTCACATAAACTTCAAATCTGTGTCTCAAACTACACATTTTCAAATGAAACTTGACATTTTTAATGCATAAATAGGCTCCATGAAATGCTCTGGGACAGTTTGAGAGCTTCAGTCTGCCCTGATGGCTCACACACGGTGTTAAAATTAGGCCACACTTTGAGAACCTTGGTTCTCCAAGTATCTGGATGGTGTTGGGTCAAATACTTGAATTTAAAGCGCAATACAATTCACACCCTCCACAGGAGCTACATCAGTGCTGATGTCTATGCTAGCTAGTTAGTTTATAGCAGTGTTTGTTTTCATGTGTTGTGGTGCTGTTTGGTGTTAAGATGTGCTTTACTGTTGTCTTCTCTTTTTTTTCAGTGTAAAAGAACTTAGTAACAGAAGTAAGAAGTTATTGCACAATGAGGCAGCTAATTTAAGAGGACACCACCCTGCTACATGCTATGCTAGTGTTGCGGCGCACTTGGAGTACTACGCTGAAGTGCGCTAACAGAAGTATAAGATCCAGTTTCAAACTAAGTAATGGTGTTTTTTTAACACTGGATCCTTTGAGGCCTCATGAGGCAACTCAGTAGTGTGTTTTATTGGACCCGGTATGCACTGCCCACCTTTTCCAAACTCACTGGCCATCTCCAGCCACATCATCAGGCTTTTTCTTATAAATCAAAAAAAATTCTTCAGAGGTTCATCAGCCATTATACATTCACAGGTGTAACAACATAAAATTAACTCAGCGTGTTAAACTAGAGGTGATGGCTTTGACTCAGCTGATGAGCCCAAGTGCAAACACTGAGAGAGAGGCAGAGATTAAATTTGATTTAAAGTATGCATTATCAGGGCAGTGGCTGCTTTGAATGGCAGGTGGATGCTGACTTGCTCTCTCCTTGGTATCATTTTAATCTGATTATCTGAGAAATTATTTGGCTTGGTGTGTGGTTAACTGTAATAACAGACTGTCTTTTCTTCTGTTTAGTGAGGGAAATTCTACTATTTTACACTCAGCATTCCAGCCTCTCATCCAACCATGGTCATTTCTGCCCCCAAAACGAACAGTTATGTCTATAACTTCTGTTCTCTGAAGGAGAGGAATGAGGTACAACACATATATTGACTGAAAGGGAACACCTAAACAGTGATGTCTACAGGGAGCCACAGAAAAGTCCTGAAATCAGAAATGAGTTGGCTTTTCTGTGCTTACTCTTCCCTTGTTTTATGATTCGATCCTTGAAATTAGGATCGAGGTCCCGGAGAGCTAAACAAGTGGCTAAATGAAACACATTGCTTCAAAAATTGTTCCATCAGTTTATCGTGCTGAACAAAATGTGCATTGAAGAGTTTTTTTTCTGATCTTTTTCTATTTTTTGCAATAAGTCAAAATATGGAAAAACTACACTGGCTATTTGCCATTTACCTTCCAGGCTGACTTACAGTATAACATCCTCCCTTCTGCATTCCGGTATGATTAAAATCAAGGCTTCACAACAGTAGCCCATAAACCAGTAGGTAAGGTAACAACGTCTATATCCATCTTTTATTTTGTCCAGGCTCTCTGGAGAGAGAGAGAGAGAGAGAGAGAGACTGGACTAAATAAAAGATGGATATAGACGTTGTTAACTTACCCAATACATATATTCATCACTGTTGTATATGTATAGTTTTGCACTATTACTGTGCCTGTGGAACTTCTACTTTCAATTGTTATTGTAGAGTGTATAATTTTCTTGCTGGTGTAACATAATAATTTCCTTTCCGGGATCTATCTATCTATCTATCTATCTATCTATCTATCTATCTATCTATCTATCTATCTATCTATCTATCTATCTATCTATCTATCTATCTATGGTCCAGGCTATGGCTGAATGGTGGAAACACTGAACTAGTGATAAGGGAGTCTTAAATTTTCCAAAATTACTTGGAATTTGAGCTTTCTGTGAAGCCAATCGCATCGATATTTGAACTATTTCCTGTTGTTGGAGCCTGTGAATTCTACAGTTCAAAATCCTTCTTTTGTTTTTTATCAGCGCTTTGGAGAAAAGTGACAGACCCAAATGGCAGCATCAGCTGTGTAAGAGGCCCGTGGTCTCAAGGGCAAAGGCGGTGGGGGGTGGGTGGGTGGGTGGTTGGGGGGGGGGGGTGGAGAGGAGAGCATCTGTCTGTATGGTGACGTCACCCCGCCCCAGCCGCTGGAAGCCTTCTCCTTTGCGTAATCCGCCGCCCGCCCGCCCGTCCGCACCGTCCAGGAGGATGAATCCAAACACTTTGATTTCATTTAACAAATCCGTGTCGTGCGTTAAAACCAATTAACCGAGATCATTTTTCACTTTCCTTCAGAGTGGGAAGAGGACAGACTGCGCTTCGCTGCGAGGAACAATTTTTATTATCATTATTTTCACCTCAGATTTATTTTTGGTCCTGCTCTTTCTGGAGGAGAGCAGAGGACAGCAGGAGAGGGAGGATGTGAAGGCTTCAGGATGGATCCTGGAGAAGATACTGCGACAAGGAGACGAGCAGCTCCGTGTTTCACTGCAGATATCGACGCTCTTCATATTTAGATGATTCCTTCCTGGTATTATACACGATGCAGCTTCTAATGTGTTTTGTGCGCAAAAGAAAGCGTAAAACGATGCCTATTGATTACTGAGCTATTTATGTATTTCATCGCTCCTTTCTCTTTAAGCGCATATTGTGCGCTCTTATTGTTTGGCAGAATGCGGAGCTTTAGGCCTTGTTGAAGCATATAGGCTGTTGTTGCATCGCCCGGCCTACATAATCTGCTCCATTTAATGTCGGGAGGGGTGCAAATCCTGATCCAAATTTTACTCTTATATAACATTCCAAGACGGACATTTTGTGTGCACCTGCCTGTCACCGTGCACTCAGTTTATGATGATGATGATGATGATGATGATAATGTGTATTTTTATCCTTACTACAGTTTTCTATCAGGAACAGCGTGTGTGTAGTGGTGTGTTTATACGCGGGATTCTTGTGCATTTAATCTACAACTATGTAATCAGCTGTGAATAATATCAGTGTGAGTAGAATAGAGTTATACATATTTTAAAAAGAAGAATGGCACTGACTCACCATTTAGCACTAAGGACCTAATTTTTTAAAAAACAAAAAAACATTTTTAAGAAATCTGGTCTTTTCTCTGTCTCTGCAGTTAGCAGAGCCTTTATCTTTACTCCAAAGCGATCCAGATCCTTCTCCATCTGTTTACATTCTGATGAGGCTCCATCAGATCTGGTCTCAGCCTCATTTCGAGCCCAGCAGCCTGGGCTCTGCTCTGTAATGGCTGCCTGCTTGATGTGTCCTTGACATATCAGGGAAAAGAAAAGTGGAATGTCATGTGTGCTCTTTTTTTGCTTTTCACTGTGCTGAAAACTGTGTTTGTCGGGGCAGGCAGGTGTTACCAGCTGACGGCTGCTGTAAAGGACAGAGAGAAGGGAAGGAGGTGAGCAGGTAAATGAGTGACCTTTAAATACTACCAGCAAAGAAGAGTCTTAGAGGAATCCAAAGAAAACGCACTATTGTTGTTAATATAGAGCAGAAGCGGCTGTGGCAGTACTATAGAACTGCACACATACATGTGTCCTGCGTGTGTGAGCGATTAAAAACAAATAAAAGGTGTTATATGTTATTAAAAGCAGAAAGACAAGTTCTGACCTCACCAACTCCACCTTAAGGTTATCGTTAGCAACTGTTTCTGACTCTTGGCTTCCTCCCTCAGTGTTCACAGTGGACCTTGATTTAAAATCAGTCAATTAAGGCACGCGGTGAATGCCAAGAGAGGAGCCGCTGCCGCCCCGCAGCAGCCGGAGTGTTACAGGGAAATGTACTCAAAGCTGCTGTGCAGTTACTAATGTGTGCATGTGTGTGTGGAGTGTGTTCTCTGTTTGTGAAGCAGAGATGACTGCGATCTCACTGTATGTGTAACAATAATAATTGTAGATTTCATAATAAAATATTTGTATTACAATCCTGAAGTGGTATTTCTTTGCTTTGTTTAAAATGCACTTGGACATCTTATGGTGAAGCATCAAAGCATTTATTAATCTCTGCTTTAACAGCCGATAATGAAACACCTTCATATTTTATACAGTATGTTTCAGTGTACGTTTCTTTTATTTGTCAAAAGGTTTTCACAAACAAACAAGCAAACAAACAAAAAGTCAGTAATTAGTAAGTAAGTCAGAGTGAAGCTGAATTTGGGGTTTGCAAGGGAAGGACAGAAGTACTGACCTTTTGAAATGAAAACAATAAAAATCTAAATGTAGTCGGTAACAGCTCCACCTGAACAGGAAGGCCAAAATCAGCCAGTTTGGGCTCAGCAGGTACGAGTCAGTCTGTGATTCTCCATCAGTAAAAAGGGAAGCTAACGCAGGGCCTGCTTTACTCTATGACACACAAGTCAGTAACTTAAGAGCGCATGGTTTGAGCTTTCACAGCAGGACTTTGCTGATCAGTGGGTGAAGTCAAGATGGCCTCTTACATCTTTTACATACAGTTTATAGGCTAACATATTTCACTGTGAGCAGATTTGGTGCCGATCCCACTGTGTTAGTCCCAATTCCATCTGGGCCCAGGAGATATAGGATGCCTTTATTGTAAACATAAGAGCCAGCAATATTTTGTGTACATTTACTGTATAACGAGTGGACCACAACCCAGTGTACCCCTGGTGCTGTTCCCAAACCTGGACCAATGAAATGAAAGGTTGAAAGTGATGTGCAGAGCTGTAGTAACTACAGAGGGATAAAGCCGATGACTTGATGATGGGAAGGAGTTTCTGAAGCTAGATTAAAAAAGAGAGGTGACGATCAGTGAACAACAGTGTGGCTTCATGCTGATGGAGAGTATTACAGATGTGATGTTTGCTTTGTGAGTGTTGATGGAAACTGTCAGAAGGAACTTCATTGTGTCTTTGTGGATCTAGAGAAAGTATATGACAGGGTGCCATATGTAGGGCTGTGGTACTGCATGAGGACGTCAGGAGTGGCAGAGAAGTATGTGAAGCGATATTGGTTGT
>JAMQGT020003834.1:0-17500 GCA_024447675.2 Pterophyllum scalare
CAGCCCAAGAGGCATCTTAGTCAGACGCCCAAACCACCTCAGTTGGCTCCTTTTGATGTGGAGGAGCAGCAGATCCACTCTGAACCCCTCTTGAATAGTTGCACTCTTCACCTTCTCTCTAAAAGAGAGGCCAGCCACCCTTCAAAAGCAGCTCATTTCCACCACATGTTTTAAAGATCTCATTCCTTCCATATCACCTGGAAAAAGCAGAGATGATTGGTTCCAGAACCGTGCATTGAGGCGCTTTCCCCACCGCAAAGGTGATATTCCATGTGCCAGTAGCAATCCTCGATAGCCTGGAATCAGTCTGCCAGGGCCTCCACCCTTGGCTGGCACCCGACACATGCTGCACCCAACCGCTATGGTGCCTCCTGTGGGTGGTCGATCTGCAGGAGGGCAGAGCCACGTTTCCTCTTTGGGCTGTATGTGGCAGTGCCCCAAGGGCTAAAGCCCAGCAACCAGGGAAAGTGCCATTTATCAGCAAATTATTTTTAAGAAAAGTGGTGGAAAATCATTTAGATCCTTATTGTGCAGATTACAGATTTTTGACCCTTTTCAGTCTGGTTTTCTTTTGTGGTCTATAATGATTTTCTAATAGCCTCTGATGCAGGGTGTTGGTCCATATGCATATTGCTTGATCTCAGTGCAGCCTCTGCAACTGTTGACGAAAATATTTTACTTAATAGGCTTAAGGTTTTGGCTGACATCTCTGGCTCAGCAGCAGACAGGTTTTCCTTCTAGTTGTTTGGAAGCACTTGTTCCATAAGGGCAAGCAAGTTTTCCTCTAACACTGCTTCTCTAACCTGTGGGGTTCCTCAAGGATCAATCCCAGGACCATTTTTATTTTCCTTTCACATCCTTCCTTTAGCTGGCATCATTTGATCTTTTTCTGGCATTTCTTACCATCTCACATTCCTGTTTCTTTCGCTTAAGGAACATTTCTACACTATGAGCTATTGTCTTCTCCACTGAACTGGAGAAAATTGTTAATGCATTTGTGTCATTGTGCCTATTTACTGACTTGGATAAATCATGTCTTTCACATCTCCAGGTGATACAAAATGTTGCTAACTCATTCTAACAAGCAAGCTCCCAATACCCCTTATATATATATATATATATATATATATATATATATATACACTTTATTTTAAAGCATTTTGAAAGCATTTAATATGTGCCATAAAATACTAGAGACACAAACCTCCCACAAAGGGTCATTCAGTGATTGCAGAGAAGATCATAACAATTCAGAGTATTTGAATAACAACAATTCAGAGAGATGATAACAACTATACGGTTTTGTAGGTGAGCATTTGTGGCTGTACCTTAAATCTCTACCAGTGTGTTTTCTTTTACAACCAAATCTAAATGACTAAACCAGATGAAAGTTCACACTGCTGAACAAATTACTCAGTCAACTACAGGTCACTGTAATAAAGACAACTTGTTTTTATAACATCACCATTTGTTATGTTCCTTATTCTGTCATTATTTTTTTAATTATATAGAAGCACTATTTGTTTGGTTGGTTTTTGGATATGACTGAAGTATTCACTTTGCTCTGGGTGGATAAGGATCGGCGGTACAGACTCCAGATGAGCCTCAGCGCACCAAGAGACAGGCCATCTCTGCAGAGCCCACAGTGCTGGACCTCTCCCAGCTCAGTGATGTTACCCTCACGAGCTACTGCAAGAACAAAGAGTGAGTATAGCAAATCATACTAAGCCAAAACAGAGCAACGACACATACTCTCTTTAAAAATAAAATTTAAAAAAACTTGTAACCAGAACCATTAAGATGTGAACCAGACAAAAATACATGACAACTATTTGAAACCCGTGTTTACACTGGAAACATATTAAATGTTGAAGCTCAGGAGCATTACTGTTTTTTGAAAGATGATTCACATTTTGAATTTGTTTCCGGCAAGATGGTTCAAAGAAATCAAACAGGGGAGTATTTGCCACCGTTTTGGAAACTGAAGTGAGCAATTGGTGCAGTTTTGAAAGCCAAGGCCAATCAGATTTTTACCAGAAGGGATATCTTGAACCATGTACTAAAATATTCTCATCCCAGAGTGTTATGTAATGCATTTTGGCATCTGACAAAACTGCATTCAGTTTCTTTTGGCATTAGTGCCTCAGTGCACCAGTTGGAACAATATTGGCCACCAAAAGATGCCAGTCCAGATGTAGAGACCTACAAAGTCCACATTAAGAGGCTGGAGGGGTGCTGGTTGCACAAGGTAAAGGGTTAAAAATCCAGGGTTTATCTCCCATTTGGACCTGTTGAATTTTGCACTTGGTTTTTTTTCGCACTTAGTGATTAATTTAATTTTCATGCACTTTTCACTTTCACTTTCACTCACTGGTTAACACTGCTTCCCTTAGGAGACGTCATTAAAAACAGCAGAAGATTGTGGTTTGGTTTAAACAACACAGCCATTCGCAGTAGAACCCTGCGCAGTGAAAAATGATGCTCTGGGGGTTAGCAGATCAGTCTCTTTATTGTCATAACCCAGGATTTCTCTCAAGGACATCCTGAGAACCGAGAAAGTCCAGAGACTGACAAAAAAAATTATTGTGTGTGCACTCATACATCTCAGTACCATCGAGGATGCTGACTTTTGACATGTATCCCGATAACAAGCCAGATGATGCCTCTGTGCTTTAGCGCAGAGGATGCAATTTCAGTTTTTGACTGGTCAGAGCACAGGATAGTTTTTCTGCTTCACCCCAGCCCATCTAACATGAGCTTAGACCCAGAGAAGGCGGTGGCATTTCTGGCTCATATGCACTTTGTTTTGTTTTGTTTTGTTTTGCATTTATGGGAGTATTTTTGAAGTGTTCCAAATTGCTCATGTTTTTGAGCCTAAATAATAGTGAAATGCTCCATCTTTTTTTTTTTTAAATTAGATAATTTCTACTTGAACATAACTTCTCATTGCATTATGGGTTTTTTTCATGTCTGATGAGGAAGATTTTTTTTTTATCCTTTATCTGTATGTGCAGGTCGGGTGAGCTGATCCAAAGGGCTCTAATGGACAATGATTTTATGAAACATCTAGAACACGGACAGGTAACAACTGCATGCAGGCTAATTTTCAAAGACCATCGTCCTTGTGTTTCTTTTAGGCTCATTTGTTGCTTCCTATGCAGATCCTCACCATCATGGACTGTATGTATCCCACCAGCCTGGCCAAAGGCTGCTGTGTGATCCAGGAGGGAGATGATGGATCAACAGTCTATGTTCTGGAGGGTAAGTCTTTCTATTGAGTACAAATGCCTCTCTACACTGTAAAACAGAATCAGACTGAAATCCTAAGTCGTTAAATCTTTTCAGAAAAATCTGCACATAACATCTTTTTAGAAAGCACTGGCCTGTTTTTGCTTTGCCCCAGACCACAAAATAATCACTTCATAATGAGATAAAACAGAGAAGCTACAAACATACAATAGTATACAGTGCCATGAAAAGTATTTGCACCTTCCTGATGTCTTAGTTTTTGCAAATTTGTCACAGATCATCAAACACATGTTAATATTAGATAAAGATAACACAGGTAAATACAAAACACAGTTTTTAAATGATGATTTCTTTTATTAAGGGAGAAAAGACAATCCAAACCCACATGGCCCTATGTAATAGGGTAATTAATTATTTAAGTATTTGCACCCCTCTTTCTTAAATCACCAATTAACTTTGATCAACCACATTTTTTTAAGAAGCTGAGTTCAGCTTCACTTGCAATACCCAGGCCTGATTACTGCCAGAGTTGCTGAATCAAGAAATGACTTGACTAGAAGTTGTCTAACAGAGTGAAGCAGGCTAAAAGATATCCCAAAAATCAACACATCATGCCACAATCTAAAGAAACAGGAAAGAAAGAAAGTCACTGACATCTGTCATCCTGCAAAGGGTTGCATAGCCATTTTTTAAGGCCATGGCACTGAGTTATTGCCAGTCACCCCAATAACTAGTTACAGCTGATTTTCACTGCCCCCCTAGTCCCTGTGTTGGAGCCTCCTTTCCTACTCCCTGTTTTTGTGCCACGTAAGCCTGAGCTGGTATCTGGGCTAAACCTGCCACCTTCCTTTTGCCTCTTTGTGAATGACCTTTTGCCACCCCTGCATCTGTTTCTGAGCTGTCTGTTCTCTCTGCTGTGCTCTGCTTTTTGGGCTGTCCCTCCAGAGCAGTCCCTCTGCCGTCCTTCTCTTACTTTACATTCTGGCTGTCCACTTAAACATTCTTCCTTGCCCTCCAGGTTCTCCAAGTTTCCCTGTGCTCCCACCTTTGAGTGCCTGTTTCTGGACATTGCACCAAGCTGTGTATTTAATTAAAAGTAGCCTCAGATATTATTAAAAAAGAATGTCATGAATACTGTTATAGATTAGATCATAAAACACAGCAGTGGCTGTGCTATAACCCCCCAAAAAAAATCATAATGTGGCTGTTCCAAATGTCACATTTAACTGACACTTTAAAATGAGGGTCCAAAGGAAGTCACTTTGTAACTGTCACTTTGTAACTGGGTTGCTGTGGTTCCTAATTGTTTCCAGTTTTTAATAATACCACTTATAGTTGACTGGATTATCTGAGAGGGAAGAAATTTTATTAACTGGCTTGTAGAATGACCCATTCTTTCACAAATGTTTATGGATTTCATGCACCTGCAGAAATGGGATGTTAAAACACCTGAATTCGGTGACTAAAAAGTGTGTCCCCATACTTGTGTCTATACAGTGTACAAAAGTCCGATTTATGTTATTTGTAGCTTAGAACATTCTTATGAGCTGCACATGTATAATAGAGGCCTAAGTTCTGGTTAATAACTACAGTCATGAAAAAGAAAGTTCCAAGCTGACTGGTTATGAAGTGTTTCTGTAACTCAGCCTGCTAGCTACACTAGGTGAATTTAATTAATTTTACTCACAAAGAAATGAACAGTCTCTAATTTTTATGGTAGTTTCATTTTAATGGAGAGGGACAGAATATCAACGGGAAAAAACACATCACATAAAAGTTGATCAATTGATTTTCATGTCATTAAATGAAATAAGTATTCGAGCCCCAAGAAAAACATGATTTAGTATTTAGTGGTCAAACAAGCAGTAAGACGTTTCTTGTGGTTGCTCACCAGGTTTGCACACTTGCACACATCTCAGGAGGGATTTTGGCCCACTCCACTTTACAGAAACTCTCTAAACCCTTTAGGTTTCTTGGCTGCCGTTTGGCAACTCGAAGCTTCAGTTCCCATTAAACAGAATTATGCACGCCCGTTGCACTGGCAGTGAGTTGAGTCAGGTAGGGTCCCTTACAGAGATCAGGTCTCTCTGACTGTAATTGCAAACTTTGCACATTGTCACTGCTGTAGTTTAAAGTTTTTCAGCCCTCTAGGGACCTCTCTGGATTGGGACACCAAGTAGTTGCCTGCCTTGCCTGGGAATAAGCAGCATCTCAGGACAGACCCCTAGCTAGAGAAGTTATATGTCCTTATATTAAGCGATTAATCGTGGTTGACTAGCATTTATATGAGCAATAAATATGAACTAATTACAGTTACGGGTAAACAGCAGAAGGAAGGGGTGCATATTATATAAATGGTTGCAGACAGGGGTTACGGTGGGATTTGGCACATGGGGGAAGTCTGAGATCTGTTGCCTAGAACTGTACAAGATCAACAAGACCCTAAGAGCCTTCATCAAGAACTCGGTGGGGAAGTAGAGAACAAAACTAGAGGCCAACTTCATGCCAACTGCACAAGTCAACATCAAGTGTGGGATTTGCAAGATGCTCTGATCCTACTGCTATCTGCATAGGCCTGAACCCCCTCAACTAGATCATCAACAAGACTGGTTACTGATATCAACTATGAATGAGAGCAAACATCGGCCACCTCCTCTTCATTGATGCCATCAAGTGAACAAGTCATTTGGACTGGAGCAGTGTAGTCAGAGGGTAACAAAGAGAGGGAAGATGGTCAGAACTTAGGGGACTGCATTACCAGAAGGCAACATTGCAGACACTGAGGACAGCTACAAGTAGCTTAGAATCCCACAAGCAAATGGGAACAATGAAGAGGCCACTAGGAAAGCTGCAACCGCCAGTACCTGCAAAGAGTAAGGCAAGTCCTGAGGAGTCAGCTGAATGGGAAGAATAAGATCCAGGCAATCAATACCTACTCCCTGCTGATCATCAGATACCCGGCTGCCATAAGTATACAGAAACATCTGTGCTGAGTATGGCCTGGAAGTCCTGAGGTCAAAATGGGATACGCCCCCCAAAGGTGTTTGAGAATGACCAAGCTAAGATCCTGTGGGACTTCCAGATACAGACAGACAAACTTGTGATGGCTAACCAACCAGACATAGTAGTGATGGACAAGCAGAGGAAGAAGGCCATAGTGATAGCCGTAGCTACAACAATTGATGGCAACATCAGGAAGAAGGAATACAAAAAGCTCATGAAATACCAAGTGCTGAGAGAAAAGCTAGAGATGATGTGGCAGGTGAAGGTAACTGTGGTCCCAGTGGTATTCGGAACACTCGGGACAGTGACCCCCAAATTGGGAGAATGGCTCCAGCAGATTCCAGGAACAACATTCGAGCTTGGAGGGCAAAGACCGCCTGCAGGGCAAGTGGGGAATTAGTTCCACCACTGGCATCCTGTGCTTTTCACAGATGAGAGCAGGTTTGCCCTGAGTGCATGTGACAGAAGTGAAAGGGTCTGGAGAAGCTGTGGATAATGTTATGCTGCCTGTAACATCATTCAGCATGACTAGTTTGGTGGTGGGTCAGTGATGGTCTGGGGAGCCATATCCATGGAGGGACGCACAGACCTCTACAGGCTATACACAGCAGCAATCTTCCATTAGGTATCGAGATGAAATCCTTGGACCCACTGCCAGACCCTATGCTGGTCCAGTGGGTCCTGGGTTCCTCTTGGTGCACGGCAATGCCCGGCTTCATGTGGTGGGAGGATGCAGGCAGTTCCTGGAGAACAAAGGTAATTGAAAATATTGACTGGCCTCCAATATTGCGTGACCTAAATCCATTCGAAAACCTCTGGGACATTATGTTTAAGTCCATCCAACACCACCAGGTTGTACCTCAGACTGTACAGAAGCTCAGTGATGCCCTGGTCCAGATCTGGGAAGAGATCCTCCAGGCCACCACAATGTCATCTGTGGACCTTCTGGTATTCTATGGCAAATGCCATCGGGCTCCATGGTGTCGGGCAGTGAGTACAGCGTCACTAGATGACGTCAGGCCCTCAGAACACCCTCTTGAAGTCTGTTTCTGAGTGTTTGTCAGAGACATTTACACCAGTGGCTGCTGGAGGTCATTTTGTAGCTCTGGCAGTGCTCATCCTGTTCCTCCTTACACAAAGGAGCAGATACTAGTCCTGCTGATGGGTTAAGGACCTTCTACAGCCCTGTCCAGCTCTCCAAGAGTAACTGCCTGTCTCCTACAATCTCTTCTGTGCTCTTGAGACTGTGCTGGGAGACACAGCAAACCTTCTGGCAATGGCATGTATTGATGTGTCATCCTGGAGGAGCTGGACTACCTGTGCAACCTCTGTAGGGTCCAGGTAAATGGACTAGTTTTTATATAGCAATTTTCTACTCAAGCACTCAAACCTTCTGTACTACAGCCACCCCTACTGGTAGCATGAGGAGGGAAAAATGTCAGTGGCCTCCACCTGTAAAACATTCCTGTTTTGGGGTTTTTCTCATTGTTGCCCGACTAGTGCACCTGTTAATGTCATGAACATCAAAACAGCTGAAGCTGATTAACACCCCCGTCTGCTACCTAACTGACCAGATCTCCCTCTCTCTCTCTCTCTCTCTCTCCCTCTCTCTCCCTCTCTCCCTCTCTCTCTCCCTCTCCCTCCTCTCTCTCTCTCTCTCCCTCTCTCTCTCCCTCTCTCTCTCTCCCTCTCTCTCTCTCTCTCTCCCTCTCTCTCTCCCTCTCTCTCTCTCTCTCTCTCTCTCTCTCTCCCTCTCTCTCTCTCTCTCTCTCTCCTAATCAAACCCAACAGTAACCAGTTTGTCTTGCACCAGTCTAGTGCACAAATGTAAACTGTCCCACAATACTGCAAGCTAACCAGTTTAGTCGACATTAAACTGTTTAGTATTCACACACAGCCTCTAAATATTGCAAAATTATTATCAATGTGTTTTAAGACATTTCAAAACATGAAATAATCTACATGCTGAAGAAAAGAAACAGGACACACAACACACAGTTTAACTGGTGTGTAGGTGGGACCACCTACAAGTTAGTTAATTAGCTTAAAGATGATTAACTAACTTGCATTACTAAGTATTAAACTGCCCATCAGACCTAATCACTCATTAATTGAAAGTACTGGAATGTCTGATTGTTTCAGCTCATTTTACCCCTGGCTGCAGATTCTGACAGTCAACTAACTGATCGATGAACCAAACCGTGAGTGTGAATAAGTCTGTTTGTGTGTTCACAGAGGGGACTGTGGAGGTAACTAAACAAGGCAAGAAACTGTGCACCATTGGACCAGGAAAAGTTTTCGGAGAACTGGCCATCCTTTACAACTGCACCCGCACAGCAACTGTAACGGGTAAGCACACACCTCAACCCCAGCAACCAAGCTTTCCCAACTATTAAACCCAGCACCTAGGGGGGTGCACGAAGTAGGCGGTCTGAGGTTTGTCCCCCAGGAAATTTTGAGTGTCAGCGACAAAAAAATGCAATAAATAAATAAATGCGCATTCCGATTTTCTCTTCTGATTAAAAATAGTTTGTCTGTCTAAAACTTTGCTTTTAAAAGTTTAGATCATGTCCCTCAAAACAGTTTCATCTGATACTGGATAGACATGCCCACCCCAGCAGAAGGAAGAGGGATGTCCCTAACAGAGCCCCCAGGATGCAGCCAGCCTGGTCCCCAAACCACCAACCGACTCCCGCCCTGGGCAGGGTGTAGGAAATAGGGGTGTAGAAAGTTCCCCACCCTCACCCCCAACTTGTCAGGGGGTGGGGGGTTAGGAGTTGGGCTCAGCCCCTTAGTTCCAGTGAAAGGAACTCTTACTGCTTCAGCATACTAAGACATTTGGGACAATTTGATGCTCCCAACTTTGTGGGAACAGTTTGGGCATGGCCCCTTCCTGTTCGCAACGTGACTGCACACCAGTGCACGAAGCAGGTCCATAAAGACACGGATGAGCATGTTTGGTGTGGAAGAACTTGACTGGCCTGCACAGAGTCCTGACCTCACCATCTGTGCCTGACCTCACGAATGTACTTCTGGTCAAAATTCCCATAAACACTCCTAAACCTTGTGGAAAGCCTTTCCAGAAGAGTTGAAGCTGTTATAGCTGCAAAGGGTGGGCCGACATCATATTAAACTGGATTAGATGGGATGTCACTCAAGTTCATATGTGTGTGAAGGCAGACGAACGAATACATTTGGCCATATAGTGTAGAACACTGAATGATCTGGTAAAGAAGTTTAAAGTTTAAATACTGCAGGCTTGACGAGGACACGAGCCTCAGGTGTTGCAGCTGTGTGAGCAGGAGTAGGCACGTCCAGCACTCTCACATCCACACCAGAGAGAGACAAACAGGACTAAACAAACAAGACACAGGAGAAAACAGGGGGAAGGATGAGGAATAACTGCCATCACTATAACACCGTTTGATTTCCACTGAAATGCTGTTGGGGAGTTGGAAATGATACATGCAATAAAGCCACGAAACATGAATTTGACATGGGCGAGTGGTCAAAAAGAGGCCTGTGGACAGCTCTGCCCACAGGAAAATAACCTGCTGAGTACGGGGTCCAGTTTCACTCAGTGTCGTTGCAAAGTATGAAAGAATAATTTAGACCAGAAAGTATTGTGTGAAAGGTCTTTAGCATGGATCACATCTTGAGATTAGTTGTTCAAATTATTAATAAATCTGAGTCTGAGGTCTCTATTATTTTCACTTTTAGTCTTCGTACTGACAGAGTCATAACCCCATGCCACTAAAGTAAGGTGGTTCTATGCAATGCAGTTCTTTGATTTCCAACAGAAGTCTTTCTTTGTAATGACGGCAGACTGACTGAATGGAAAACCTGATGTCCTTTCTTCATGTTTCATTATTCATCTGAAGACCTCTGAGGATGTTTATCATCTGTTTTGTAAATGCAAGTGTAACTGTAGCCTGTTTGATATCAAATTTGATCAAAAACAACCCCAGTAAAATCACAAACTTTAATTTTTGGTTAAAATTTTTGGTTCTTCACATATTTCTGTGAGTGCTGGGTCACTAGTGATTGTAGTTATGTATTAAAGTGTAAAATTTAAATGGGCTTTGAATATAAAAAGGCCATCACACTCAGGATACATACTTCACTGTGGATATTTTGCTTAGTAGCCATACAGAGTATGATAATGAAGGCTGAGTGTTGGGGCTGTGAAAGAGGGTCCTTCAGAGTCCTTCAGAGGGTTTGTCCTTCACGAGCCGAAGATACTAAGATGCTGTGTGAGAGAGGATGTCACAGAACACACTGAGCTAAGCCTTTTGACCACAGGATATCATTGTGATTACAATGTGATGATGGAGGATGTCTCACAGGGGAGCTTTCTGTGAATCCAGAAGGTCCACTTTGTTACTTCATTATTTATTTGTCCAAAGTGTATTCAGTGTGTGGAAGCTCTGACACTGTGTAGTTTGACCTGCATCTTGTACAGCTGTATCTGATGTCCTTGCCTCCAGCTATAGGTAGCACATAGGTCCTCTACACAAAAATGTATCAACAGATCACGCTGTTTTAGATGTCATGGACATGACTGAAAAGTCGGAGAGTTGTATGCATGAAAAGATGGGTATGCTTTTGGTTTTTCTTTCCTATAAACAGTGAATTTTTTTTTTCAAATGTATGTGCAGATATGTTTCTGCAACTTTCTGCCTATAAAGCTCTTGTGAATAAAAGTAGATCTCTCTCTGTTATCATAAGAAATGTTTCTCTGTACATCTTCAGCCCTACGGACATCAAGCTATGGGCGATACGACAGACAGGGTTTGCAGAGCCATCATGATGAGAACTGGTCTCATCAAACATTCCACTACATCGACTTCCTCCGCAGGTCCAGACATACACTCAGCTCTTCACAGTTTTAGGGCTGCTCACCAGCATGAGAGTGACTCACATCTCTCACTGTAAACTCTCCCTCCAGTGTTCCCGTTTTCAGTCGCTACCTGAGGACATTCTCAGTAAACTGGCTGATATTTTGGAGGAGGTGATGATTTCTTGACACTTTTCTGTTTATAAGACAGTTTCTGTTTCTACCATCTGTTCATCCTTCTGATAAAAAATGTCTCACATTGGCACACATGATTCACTTCTCTCCTCTGATGCCTCTCAGACCTGTTACAATGACGGTGATTACATTATCCGTCAGGGAGCCACCGGAGACACATTCTTCATCATCAGCAAAGGCCAGGTGAGGAAGATGGACTCATAAGTCAGGAGTAAAGAGAAGAACAGCCCACAGAAAAAGGAAATAGGTGTTAGCAAAGAGAGTGGGATATGCTGTTAGTACGAAGATGTTCATATTAAACAAAATCTTCAAATACTGACATCAGTGTATGTGCAAGCTCAGACTCATTTTCGGACTATTATCTTTCCACTCTTGACTTCATATGATGTCAGAGCTGTTACTTCAGTTATGGTCATCTCTAGTAAACAGCCCCGCCCACTATGGTTCAAACATTTTATTTACAAGGGGAAGCCAATGAGAAGAAAGCTCACAGGGAGGTGAAGGGCGCTAAAAAGAGCTGCACGAAGGCTCAGTATAAAATAAATGAAGATTATTAATAGAACAGACAGAAAAGTAACCAGCAGTAATGTTACGTTACTGTCAGCTGCTTTCGGCATGTTCACAGCTGTTTCAGCTGCTGCAGTCTATTTATAATAGGACAATGAGTTTAGTTCATTAATTACACTTTCAACTGAGGCTAAACTTCAGTGACGTCCCATTCTTAATCCATAGGGTTTAATATGATGCTCACTCTTTGCAGCTATAGCAGCTTTCCACAGGTTTAGGAGTGTTTATGGGAATTTCTGACCATACTTCCAGAAGCATATTTGTGAGGTGAGACACTGATGTTGGAGAGAAGGCCTGGCTCACAGTCTCCACTCTCATTCATCCCAGAGGTGTTCTGTCAGGCTGAGGTCAGGACTCTGTGCAGGCCAGTCAAGTTCTTCCACACCAAACATGCTCATCCAGGTCTTTATGGAGCTGCTTGTGCACTGGTGTGCAGTCATGATGGAACAGGAAGGGGCCATCCCCAAACTGTTCCCACAGAGTTGGGAGCATCAAACTGTCCCAAATGTCTTGGTATGCTGAAGCATTAAGAGTTCCTTTCACTGGAACTAAGGGGCTGAGCCCAACTCCTGAAAAACACCCCCACACCATAACCCCACCCCCCCTACACCAAACTTTACACAGTGCAGTCAGACAGGTACCGTTCCCCTGGCAACCACCAAACCCAGACTCATCCATCAGATTGGCAGATGGAGAAGTGTGATTCATCCCTCCAGAGAACACGTCTCCACTGCTCTAGAGTCCAGTGGCGGCGTGCTTTACACCACTGCATCCGACGCTTTGCTTTACGCTTGGTGATGTAAGGCTTGGATGCAGCTCCTCAGCCATGGAAACCCATTCTATGAAGCTCTCTACACACTGTTCAGGAGCTAATCTGAAGGCCACATGAAGTTTGGAGGTCTATGAACTTGTTAGCTTATAACTTAGCACTCCATGCTTCATGCACATGGAAGCTTCTGCCTCCAAAAAAACCCAACATTTTGGTATGGCATCCCAAAAGAGATTGAAACTTAGTTAAATGAAGTTAAATGAAAAGCATTTAATATATGCTGAAAAGTTTCAGTCTGTATCTGTCTCACATCTCTCACATCTGTGGCACTGTGGTACACAGGTTACCATTATTGCCTCACAGTAAGATGATACAAATGCTAGTCCAATTCCCCTTGTATGATTGAGCAATAATTAACATTACTATTATTTATTATTATCATCTCTGTCACCAGAGGTTCAAGATTGGTGTTAGTTAAACAAATCAAAAGATTACAAATATGTACCCCCTATCGATGTACAATGGCTTACAGGGTACTTCCCCAGTGATAAGCATTTGTACTTTTAATGGTACAGTACTGTACTTTTCCAATCAGCTGAGCACATGACTTCTTACCTGCTTCAGTGCCTTGAGTCATTCAAGCATCCCAATTATATTTATCTCTGACTGAGAGAGGAACACATCTGTAAGCCTTTTATTTTCCATCCTTGAGGCTGCGGTATGGAAGAAATACTCTGAATATATATCTGTGCAGAAATGCTAATGCCATATTATAAAATGGACCCAATTCAAAATCCTTAAGTTATATTTAGAAAAAGACTCAAAGTATAAACTAGCATAAAATGGAAACACTCAGGTTTGTGAGTAAATGCACATGTTGTCTCCACAGGTGAAGGTTTCTCATCAGATCTCAGCCAGTGACGAGCAGATAACTGTGGAAACTCTTTCCAAAGGGGACTGGTTTGGAGAGCTGGCTCTGGAAGGGTGAAACACCCACAGATACATGAACACACACATCATATTTCATCATTAACAAACATACCACATGGCAGTGAGCCAAAACATTATGTCTGCTTACAGATAGTATTTCTGTTTTCTCACTGACAGCTTGATAAAGATGTTCTCTTATTTTGCATGTGTTTGTTCATCTGCCCCTATTTTCTAGAGATGCACATCATTGCGCTCTCAGAGCCACTCGTATGTAAACTCTGGATAATGTTACAGCTGCCACTGGACCTACAGATACTCTGTCGCTAACTTTGCGGCTCGTCTTGGCTTTGTGGAGCTTTGTAGCACCGTTCATCGTCACTGCTCTCAACAAAAGTCACGTCCATTTAACCTGCCCGGCAGACAGTGAGAGACAATCTGGAGAACATGTAGGGAGCGTTTGGCAGCTGAAGAGCCTCGTTCAGCAGCCAGTGGAGACCAAAAACAAAGCTAAAACTAGAGAGAACAAAAATGACAGAAATGACGCCAAACAAATAACAGTGTGTTGAAATTAGCAACTTTTGGCTGACAAGTTCAACAGATTATATTCCCTAACCATGGTAGTGGAAGGGCAGAAAATGATCAGATCATTTTGTAGTAGTTTTGTAACAGTGAGTCTTCATAACTGTAAATACAGTACCGGTCAAAGGTTTGGACACACTCATCACGACTGAGTGTGTCCAAACCTTTGACTGATACTTTATATAAGTTCTCCAAAATATTAAACAAGAGGTAAGTTCATCTGAAACGGCAGTTAAATCAATAATGGTACCTTGAGATCCATCTATAAACATCATTGGAAAAAAAACGTAGCTTTTGATGATTAGACTAACGTTTCTTCTCACATGCATACACAGATGAAGTTGACCTTGTAAGCATCAAGCAGCGACACAAAAAGCTATTTCTTCCTTTCTATTGCAGTGAGGATGTGCGCACAGCCAGTGTCACAGCTGTGGGAGATGTCACATGTCTGGTCATTGACAGAGAGTGAGTAAGGACCTTTGTTCAGCAGAAATGCAATTTAGATACAGCAGTGGAGCCCTTGGTTCGCTTTTAAAGAGGCTTTTGTGTTCAGCTCTTCACGTTTTGTCCCAGGTCCTTCAAACAGCTGATTGGAGGACTGGATGATGGCAGCAGCAAGCAGTATGACAGCGATGAGGTCAAGGAGAAGTGAGTTTATTGAAATGTTTCCCAAAAAAAAGGTGCTTGAACTTGTATATTTAATGCATATGAATCATTTGCACAAGTACGTGCACCATGTCTCATTTTAATATAGCGTTGCAAAGAGTTTGTGCCTATAGTTAATCAACAGAATATGAATACTGGTCAGATTTTATGTAAAAAAAAAATACCATGATCCTCCCTTAGTCTGAATTAGGTGTAGTAGTACAGCAGCGCGGTTTTTGTTGGTAGTGGAAAATTTGTATAGCTTTGCCGTGGTACCAGTCGCTCTGAATGTATCTTCCAACACTGACTGGAGTGGAACTGTTTTGTATCTTTCTGTAGATGGAAAGCAGAAGCTGATTTCTTCTCGGGTGTTTCACTTAGTGATTTCAAAATCATCTGCACTCTGGGGATCGGCGGCTTCAGTCGTGTGGAACTGGTAGGTGTAGATATGATACAATACAATGTTGCTGTTGATGAGCAGGTGGCTACATGCTTTCTGTGTGTTTTTGTGTTTTCAGGTTCAGTTAAAGAATGATCGCAATCGCTCATTTGCCCTCAAAGTGTTAAAGAAACGTCACATCTTGGACACCAGCCAGCAGGGTCACATCCTCTCTGAGCGCCGCATCATGATGGAGGTCCACAGCCCATTTATTATCAGGTCAGACTGACCTTTATAGTGTATGATTTATTCAGATGTGATTAAAACTGTGCCACACTGCTTAAAAAGATCAAAATTATGCCAGGAGATGGTTTTTCTTTACAAACTGGAGGTAGTTCATAAGGGATCACAGGATGACCCCACCCTGAACACAGACTGAGTGTGTATACACTTGGAACAGTATCGTCTGCACAATTAATTTTTCTTAGCACTGTACTTATAAAATAGATATGCAAATTCTAGTTATAGTAGTAATTAGTAATACTTTTATGTTATGTTGTCATATTCATTTTCCATTTTTTTAATTTCCTGTGAGCAGGAAACCCAGCACAGAAATATGGAAATGCAGGATGCATCCATACACTTAGCTTGGAAGGACATCCTTTTCAATGCAAAAATGACACTAAATGGACAAAAGTATTGGGCCACACATTTGAAATCTTTGGATTAAGATATTTTGCCACAGGTTTATAAAATCCAGCACTTAGCCTTTCTTTCTGCCTTTACAAACGTTTGTGAAATAATGAGTCATTCTAAAGAGCTCAGTGAACTCGAACACTAACAATGTGTCACTGTTGCAACAAGTCATTTTGTGAAATTTCGTCCCTGTTAGGTATTCCGTGATCAGCTGTAAGAGGTGTTATTGCAGAGTGGAAGCCTTTAGGAACCACAGCAGCTCAGCCATGAGGTGACGGACCATGTAAAGTTGCAGAGTGGGGTTGCTGAGAGCTGAGGCACATGGTCACCAACATCCTGTCTCAATAACTGCAGAGCTGCAGTCCTCCTGTGGCATTAACATCAGCACAGAAATTATGCACTGGGACCCTCAATGCATGGGTCTCCAGAGCCGAGCAGCTAATGTATAGTTGGCCCAGTACTTTTGTCCACATAGCCTTGCATTAAATTTCATTTTTAAACACACAGTCTTTGTTTTCTGCAGATTGTATCGTACTTTCAGAGACTCCAAATATCTCTACATGCTGCTGGAGGCTTGCCTCGGAGGAGAGCTGTGGTCCCTACTGCGAGACAGGTGTGTGATTCTGTGTTCACCTGCACACAGTGCAGCACATAATAAGCTTGGGTCTAACATCCTCCTGTGAGACTCCAACAAACCGATATCATCAGCGGGGATGCATTATGCACTTGTTAAGGAAGCAGTATCCACTCTTCAAAATGCATATTGGCCCAAAGGAAAAAATATAACAGTGAGAGAGGCACACACCGGACGGTGTATTTTCAACTTCCAGCCTGAGAATGTGGATCATGCATCGCTTCCTGTTAAAGGGGAGTTTTTCACAACATCACCAAGTGCTTGCTCATATCTAATTATTGGCATCTTTATTTTACAATATAAAGTTCTTTAAGATGGCACATTTCACTAATTCTCAGTCAGATAGGGATCTGATGACTTCTGAAGGCAAGTCAGTAGTTCAGGCTCTTGGTTGTGTTTCTCACATGGTTTCTAAGCAGGTTTAATGTCAGGAGCCAAAGTTTCAAAGCAGAGCATTCTGCACTGATAAGCTCACCTGTCGGTGGTTTTATAATCGGGGACGATATCAGAAAAATGTGAAATTGTAGTGACAACGGGAAGTATTTCACGAGAATGAATCTTTATTCAGTGAACCAGGGTCTGTTTTCTGCAACATATTATTGACATCTTTAGCTTAACATAATTAATTAGCTGGTAAGCTAAACATGCAGCAATAATAATCATACAAAAAGCTAAAGACATTCATGTTTCTGTTTCAGGGGTTCTTTTGATGACAGCACCACACGTTTCTACACAGGCTGTGTTATTGAGGCCCTGGTTTTCCTGCACTCCAGAGGAATCATCTACAGAGACCTCAAACCTGAAAATATCATACTGGACCACCAAGGATATGCCAAGCTGGTGGGATGTGTTTCCAGCTGCAATATCAATGTGGTTCAAAGCTTTTACAAATGGGAAAATTATGGTGTTTGTTTCCTTCTGTTAGGTGGACTTTGGCTTTGCTAAGAAGGTTGGTCTGGGTAAGAAGACGTGGACATTTTGTGGGACTCCTGAGTATGTTGCCCCTGAGATCATCCT
>JAMQGT020003834.1:22500-33879 GCA_024447675.2 Pterophyllum scalare
GGGCTCCATGCTGTGCGCCTGAGATGACCATATTAGGGGTATCCGCTCTCACTGATACAGAGCCAGGAGTGGGGAAAAAACTGTCTGGATCCGAGTGTTTTGGGCTCGCAGGGATTATTTGCACTGACTTCTTTATTTGAAACTTTTGCCACATTCAGTGGGAGCCTCCAGCATTGCAGCAGTGTACATATGCATGGCAGAAAATAAAGGGAAAGTATTATAGATACGGCTAATTTTTTCAATAAAACATTCAGTCTATTAATACGGATTAATAAAGACTGAATGTTTTATTGAAAAACTTCAAATTATTCAGGGAACATTTTCAGCACAGTGGTGCATAAGCGTTTGAGTAAGTTGATGCTTTCGTGGGATTGAACCACATGACTATCGTTCAACATTATTTTCACCTGAGTTTATTGCAGTTTTCTCTTTATGCTAAAGGTCAGAAGGTCATCTGTGCCTGCCTGTGCGATACACTCATGCTTTCCCAGAGGCACTGGAGAAGCTGTGCCGTGGTGAGTTCAGGTGCGTATTGTTATCTACAGATCCTGACTGCTGCCAGGCCTTCCTCATTGTTGGCGTGCTGCCCCGTCTCTCTTTATTTGCTCTGTCATCTTTTTCTGGCTCAGGAGTGACAGCTTGTAGTGAAGGGCAGAAATATTTGGACAATGACTGGATTTTTGGAACACAACCACAGCTGATTTTAATTCACTAACTTACCAATGAGCCTCTGAAAATGGGGCCTGTATATAAATGTGGTTTTAGTTAAACAGTTAGTGCAGTGTGTTATGTCTTCTTTTTTTTAATTTATTTGTGAAGGAAGACATCACATTAGTTCACATTTAAAACATTTGATATTAAAGAATCAGAAGATTTAGACATGTACACAGGCACCCCAGCAGCTGGCTGTGACCCCCCTCCCGAGAAGGGCAGAGATTCTAGGCTAAACACAGCACTTTATACTACTACTATCTACAAGCACAACAGATACGGTGAGCTGTGGTTTGGCCTTCGTCATCGGTCTGTCGTGTGGCTTGCTCTCATGGCTCAGATTTCTTCCATCAGCGATAAAAGCTCTGTAAAAGAAGCCTTGTGTGCCTTCCTGCCCTCACATCGCCCTAATCCGTTTTGTTCGACCTAGTAACAGGCTGCGGCGACATGTACTCCTTAGACAGAGATGTCCATGTTTTAGCAAAACCTTCAAGGATAAGATAAACACCCCCGAGACCAGAAAGGCCATAAATAAGATGAACATGTTTCCCGAAGGCCGTGAAGTCAGCCAGACATCCACTGGTCCACTATCTCTCTGCTCTCTATCTAATTTATTTATTTAATTAGCTATTATTTGCTTCATACACTACTCAACTAATTTCCTGGAATTTACCCTCAAGCACTGTCATTTTGTTCATAGAGTAAAAAATAAGACCCAACAAGTGCTTCTGTTAAACCACTCGAGTTTAAAGCAGAGTCTGCACTTCACTCACGTCTTGATTGTTTGGTTTAAAATCTGCTGTGGTGGTGCACAGAGGCCAAATTGTGTTATTGTGCTAATGCTTAAGGACCTGACAAGTGAATTACCTTATAAGCTGCAACCAGTGGTCTACGTCATGTTAAGAGTTGTACAGAAAATACTCCATAATTTCTTGCTGCTGGCCATAAACTACTGAACACCTTGGAGCTGTTGGCCTGTCATTAGCTTAGAATTCAGGCGTTTAAATCTGTGTCACATGATGTCTAAAACCCCAAAGCTGTGTCCTCAGACTCGGACTGAGTCGGATATCCTAAATCCATTTACACCGTCCTGTAAAATTAGCGCACCTGCTACTAGAGCTCACTGCTGCCTGGTGTGCTTCAGAGTTTCAGTAAGAATGAATGTGAATCCTTCTTAACGTTAATAACAGGATGCATGTCAGATTACCCTTTAATCTCTTCATATTCTGTTGATTTAATGCTTTAAAGTGAATCTTTTCTGCTCATTTTCAACTCCACATTTTTATTCTTCAATCCTACTGAAGTGGCTTTATATGAAAATAAGGAAAAGCAGTCTTCTTTAAACATACACTGCACGTTAAAGGAGTCTTAAGGAGTTCTGATTTAGAGAGAAATGTAGAAGATGTAGTTATTGTCTAAGTACAGAAACACTTCACTCACTGGTTTATGTCACAGCGAGCGCTGCTTGGAGATGCAGATCTCGTCCCTTTACGTTTCCCTGGCTGTGTTCAGGTGGCTGTGGCGTCAGAGGATCCGTCTGCACTTAGAGGGCACAGGAATAAATCCCAACCCAGTGGACCTTCACGAACAGCAGCTCAGCCTGGAGCAGCACAACCAAGCTCACCGCTTCACCTCTATGGACAACCTGAGCAGTACGACCCACCCAGCATGCATGCCTGATTCAGTCTGTCTGTTCTCCACCGTGGCTCATTAATGAGTTTACACAAGACATGATAATGGATCTATATTAATGTTTTTTTTCTGAGTTCCTAATTCAGTGCCTCTTTGTAGGAACAGGAACGTTGCACGAGACCTTCTCCCAGCCTAGCCTCCTTCCCGTTAGAAGCTTAAATGAAATCTTCATCGGAGAATCTCTGTCTTCCAGGTACCTCATTCATCCAGGCCGGTTCTTGAACTCCATCTAGACACATGTGCATGTTGTAATTCTCAGTCCCTTTACCAGCATGCTGCACGTTTCTCCAGCGCTCATCAGGAAACATCTCTGTCCACCACAGGGTGAAGTTAAAATCCTTCAAACCCCATGTTAACCTCTTGCTCCATAGGGCTTCCTACTACGAGATCTCAGTGGATGATGGTCCGTGGGAAAAACAGAAGAGTTCAGGACTCAGCATCTGCACAGGAACAGGATCCAAAGCCTGGTACACACAAATTTAATCAACTTTAAAAGTTTCTGCAGTTCCCGATCCTCTCTGTGTGTCGAGCCTTTTCTCAGAACTGTATTTTAGCTCTGCTAACAGGGTGTGCAGAGAGCGCCTCTAATATCTGATGTCGTGCACTAACAGGTAGCTAGCGTGTACCCTGATGTTCTTGTTAGGGCTGGACCCCTGCAATATTTGAAGTTGGATCGGGTATCTGAGACAACAGGCTGCTCAGTGGCATCAATCTATTCTGCTCAATTCTACGTTTTTCTGCATTTACTAGGCCACACGTCAGCATTAACAGGAGGGGAACCTTAGCATGGAAAGGGCTTATAGCAAAATGGCAGCAGTTTGGAGGTATTTCACGCCTGCCTTGCCATCATCATTTCTTTTTATCTCTGCATTCTTTTTTATTTAACCACAAACTGTGGTGAGGCGAGTCAGCACGACTGAAAAGCTCAGACAGCAGTGCTTTTCTTGTCTGCTTCTCTCTCTCTTATGTTCAGTGAAACACTCGCTTGGAAGCTTTCATTCCAGTTACAGAATTGTGCTTTCGTCAGCTTGATTCATATTATTCAACCTCACCTGTCTCTGCACCACTGCAGTAATGTTTGTGTGTGACAGTGAGGAGGTGCACTCGCAGGCAGTAACAGGGAAGGGATTCTAGCAGGACCTCAAACACCAGTATGCACTAAAGAGTGCAAATTAAACAACATAGGCACCTTTATTAATTCTATATTTCTAACAAGTTAGGAAAGCCGTTGCTGTGAAACATGTTGTCTTACAAATACAGAATGAGAGAATCCCGTCTACACTCTTCAGCTCACTCACGATCTTCTCTTGCTGTCCACAGGTCGTACAACATAAACAAGCTTGCTGAACAGGCGGTGGAGGAGGTTCTGAGCATTGGTATGTACTGCAGATGTGCAGGTTTTGAGACTATAGTCTCAGAGAGTCCAGCAGAGATTTGCAGGATCTGCAGTAGCTGTCTCTGAGCGTTGCTCAGTGTAGCAAAGTAGTAAAACCTGTCTCGAGAAAGAGAGCGAGGGTCTTTTGGGTCAGTGGCGCAGTGGGTAGGTGCTCACCTTGCAACCGGAAGGTCACTGGTTCGAGTCCCCCGTCTGTGTCCCTGGGCACAATGACAGCACATTGCCTAAAGTGTGAATGTGTGTTTGGTGGTGGTTGGAGGGGCTGTAGGCGCGAATTGGCAGCTGTCAGACTGCCCCAGGGCAGCTGTGTAGCTTACCACCACCAAGTGTGATTGAGGTGTGAATGAATGGTGCTTGAAATTGGGTGTCTTGAAAAGCGCTATATAAGGCATAATTATTATTATTTATTATAACTGTGTGACGTTCCATTTGTCTCGTTGCCAGTCTTACGGATTTGTATATGAAAACAAAAAGGCTATTTTTTTTTTCTTACTATTAATTTAACTGGTTTGATTTTTCGGGCACTCGAGCCTAACATTGGCTGGCATAATGTTAGCTTACAAACCAGCTGCTGTTGTTTCGGCGACTCCTGTCAGCTGTTCCGAGGGTCGCATGTCTGATCAGCTGACAATGAGTAACTGCGACAATATCAGAAATAAATATAGTTCAATTAAAATGAAGAAGGTATAGAAACAGCTTACTGTGAAACAGACATCACAGTCAGCTACAGCAAAATAACCCCAGTACATGAATTATTGTAAAGGTTTATCACACCGTCCACACTGCTCCGGCTCAGCCTGCAGCCCTTCACCTCCTCAGCTCTCCTGCTCGGGCCTGAAAGCCATCCGATTCAGTTGCTCTGCACCAGATTTCACTCCTGATTTGCTCAGATTAGTTCTCCGCACTCTTCAGCTACGGTTCTGCTCTGCACAGCCAGCAGCCCGCCCAATTCCACGCGTCCAGTCATCCGCTCTGACCGGCTCTGTTCTTGCTCAGCATCCCATCAGCCGCAGTAATGATTCATCTTTTAGCTGACTACAATCCCCTGTATATTTATCAATCACTTCTAGCTAGCGCTGCCTCATTTTACAGCAACCCTCATAGCCTTCAAGTGTGTAAACAAGGTATGTAAGTGGCGTAATCCCTCCCACACGTGTCAAAATTCACTGTAATGAATAAACCCATCAATAAACAGGGTTATATGAATTTTAAAATGTGAAGGGATCAAAGTGATGCCCCCTGGTGGTTCTAGTGTCAAGGCTACCCTTCCTCTTAACCATCTTTCTTCTGAATGGCTGCTTTTTGTAAACAGAAGGTTTGAACAGCTCTGGGTGTAGCTGCTGTGCTCTCACCCAGAGCTGTGTGTCTGAGGTGGCCGTAATATTGATGTCCTCTCTGTGGTTTCAGACAAATAAATACAAAACTGTCTGAAACTGAGTGTTTTGAGCCACGTGCAGCACATACACTTAGCTCATTACTTGGACCTGTGGACTTGGTTAACAGTATGTATGACAGAAAATAAGGAGAGACAATAAAGGTCCACTTTAAATATGCAGCATGTGGATCAGTTAACAATAAAAACACCTGGTCTCACTTTATCAGTCATGGTAAACGGACTGGTTCTTACGTAGCACTTTTCTCAAAGTGCTTATACAACATTCCTCATTCACCCAAGCACATTTTTCTACACCTAAGTGTATCTAGCATTCACACGCCAACAAACACATCGGGAGCAACTTGGGGTTCAGTATCCTGCCCAAGGATACTTTGGCATGCAGACTGGAGCAGCCAGGAATCGAACCACCAACCTTCTGTTTAGCAGGCGACCTGCTCGACCTCCTGACCCACGATCTTTCAATTAAACTAGAAGGGCACTCATCCAATAAGGTCAATGCTAATTTTTTGTTTGTTTGTTTTAAAGAAAGTTGCCTTCATATTAATATTAGTTATGTGGAATGCAGTACAACAGGTAACATCTACTACTTTATTTTTATTCCTTTCTAGTAGTCTGATTTGTACATCACTGCTAAAGTTCCTCCAAATTTAATCCGAGCCTGTAGCAACGAAATCTCGTTCTAATGCGCGC
The DNA here is from genome assembly GCA_024447675.2 of Pterophyllum scalare. Classification (NCBI taxonomy): domain Eukaryota; kingdom Metazoa; phylum Chordata; class Actinopteri; order Cichliformes; family Cichlidae; genus Pterophyllum; species Pterophyllum scalare. The sequence continues at coordinate 28,386 of JAMQGT020003834.1, forward strand.
TGTATGGTGCAATTTTGAAGGACAATAAAGTTTGTCTAAGTCTACTACTATTCTGGATGTAGTTACGTTGTTTTGGTTGTTTTATTATTGCTCCTGTCAGTACAGCTGTAATCAGTCCTTGCATGTGCGCTTGGATAAGGACATTTGAGTAGGAGTGAGAGACGGGTGATAACACTGTAGTGGTGTCTGCAAATTTAGATAATGGTTGTATGTAACAGAAAAACACTAAGAACAGGTGTACAGGAGCCTGTAGGACCAAAAGTAAAACTTGCTTTGTTTCCAAAAGTTTCCTGGATTCACTAACTTGATTTTTTTCCCCCTTTCCTTCAGCAAAGTCCCAGTCAGGTCACGAAATCCCAGTTAACCAAGAATTTGTTGAAAAGGGTGAGCTCACATTCCTCCTGTCGTCATTAGTTTGAGTCTTTTTTCTGTTTGTTTTATAATCTTGGTGTTGTGCCTGTGCGTTCAGTTACAGACGAATACAACAAGTCTCTGGTGTTCAGTCCAGGTGACAGCCGCTTGTTCTACAGCGTAAGGGAGCCCATCGTCAACAGGGTGTTTTCCAGCAGTCGGCAGAGAGGCTTTGCCAGCAAGTCAGTGATGCTAATCAGAGCGGGAGGTTAAGAGTTTGTGCTGTAAACGGAAGCCTTTGATCTTTTTTCTTTCTTTTGTGCCGTCAGGGTGTGTGTGCGCTCCCGGTGTTGGGATGCCTGCATGGTGGTGGACGGTGGGACTTCCTTTGAGTTCAACGATGGTGCCATTGCTACAATCAGCATGAGCGAGGAGGACCAGCTCCGGACGGTCCTGTTAGAAAACTGAGAGGAGTCTGACTGACGTCTCTCACGCTAAAAGTGTTCACAGATGTGTTCAGAGGGAAGTATCAGTACTGAGCTTTCAAGTGTTCAAACAAGACTTCTGCTTCTTCTTTTCTTTATTAGTTATATTTTTCCAAATCATTTTTCGATTATTGTTGATACTTCATTTTCAATCTTCATGCTTTTATTCCACGTTACGATGATGATCCATTTTGTAGAAACAGTATACTGGCATAAACTCCCTGCCACTCTATCAAGCCCACAAGTGAGTCATTAAACTAAGGCGAAATGAAAGGATTTAAGTTAACAGAAGGCACATTGATTATTGCAGATATTCACATTAGATCAGTCTTCTCTGTCAGTTATATGTAGCCATGATGATGTCTTTTTGAGAATCAGGGGCAATATTCACACTGATCCTGTCGTCCTCCTCAGAAATTCCTAAATGGCAAAAAGATTAGCGACAAGTGGCCATCTGTGTCAGTTTTTCTTTAATAAACGATCAAAAAGTGGGGTTTAATAAGCATCAGACAGCTAAAATGTTTATTCTGTGAACAGATGCCTTTGTAGTTTAAACTTTTTTCTTTTTTTTTTGGTGTTTTGGTTACTATGAGTTACAGAACTTCACTCCTACCTTTAACTAAGCTCAGCCGTAAACGCTCCTGTTAGCCCCGAGGTCCTTTGACATTGTGTCAGACATGAAAACCACACTGACCCCTGGAGGAGTTTCTCTTGTGTCAGGCTTTAAGGAACTACAGTAGGCCAGCAGGAGCTTTGTGACTGTTGCCCCAGAGATTGTGATGCGGTGGTTTCACTCCAGTGTAGTATGTGCAAAGTTCTTGTGTCAGTTACTCTGCGACTCTCAGCCTCAATCCCATAATTTATTGCTGAACACAAACTTATAAACATCTCATCACACCGATCCTAAAGACGGGAAATGCTGATTTATAAGGAGTCAAAAGTTCTGATATTGATGTATCAGATGCCACAATGTCACTCTTTCACTTTATGGTCATCACTACAGGGAGCATAACTTGAACTGGTTACAATAGAAGTTTTGGCACTTGAGGACTTTTCTGGCACATTAAAGGCCAAAGGGCACGGAGGTGGGCAGAGTGTAACCACAAATGTCCAAAAGCACACAATAACACAGTTATCATGCTATCGTGTGTGTGGTGTGTGTGTGTGTGTGTGTGTTACGGATGCTATATTGTTTGTTTTTAATTAATAATTTTTATCATGTTGCTATCAACTGTTACACCCCACAATATGCATGTGTTAGATATAAAGCAATGATTATAAGGGTTAGGGCCTGTTAATGTTGCAGTCACTCACTGCACGCCCACCTGCCCTCCCGTGCTGCTGCACGGTGCTGAGACGACCGTGGAAGCAAAGCCGTCTGCTGGAGGAACCCTGACAGCATTTCTAATAAACCCCACGCAAAGAAGAAATGTTTTAATATTGGGCATCAGATATACTGACACTCAGAGCCCTCAGTTTCATATATTTGGATATTTTATTTTAAGTCATTATCAGCTAACGGTGCCAGCAGGCCGACTGTCCTCAGTGGTGGACTAATCCACTTCTCCTACCCTTGGAGTTGCTGGTGCAGTAGGAATGGTGCATGTGGCATTGAAGGGGGATGACAACATTCACTCATGCATTTAAAATAAGTTTTAGGGCCTTGTTAACACTACAGGAAAGTCTAAATCCATCAGTCCTGTCCTTTCCGAGCATACATTCACCTGTGCTGTGAGTTTTATAGTTGTAAATGTTCAAAGGACTTGGAAGCACAGCGGCTTTAGATATTTTTGGAATATGCTATCTATTTTTTCTAGCTTTCTGAGCCATGCAGAAATTAAGGTTATAGAGGGAAGAATTTTATGCACTAAAGACAGAGCTCTATATTTAAAGGGTTATTGTTTTTTCTCTCTGGTGAGGGTCAAAGGCACAAGACAGGAAACTGAGCTGTGGAAGGGCTACAGTTTGTGCCTGCGGTGGGCATGCCTAATGTCATAGGTGCAAATGATTTTTAACCCACAAATCTCTTGAAGTCAGGAAGTGTTCTTGCAAAAACGATGTTCTATTTGAAAAATGATCTGGAAAATGTAACACGCAGCATGCCAAAGGTGAAATACCTTATGGAAATACTGTCTGTTAGGGTGTGTTTTGTTTTGGAACTGGATAAAGTGATACGAATTACAAGTGTTTAGTGTGCTTTCTTTTAAAGTCAGAGCCAGAGATTAATAACTAATGATTAATGCAGAGTGGTGGATAAACACAGAGTGAAAAGAGGTGAGAGCAGAAGAAATACTCCCCCAGCAGCCTAGCCCTATTGCATTATGTAGTACGACATGTAACTATCTGACCTTGAAGGAGAGGTCACGTGACAATTTAAATCTTTATATGGACTTTCTATATGTTGATAATATACACCACGCTTATCCGAATCGTAGTTTCTAAGTTATAAGGCTTTTTGTTAATTTTTGACCACTAAATTGTGACGTTGACCTTGAAGACCTCGGCGGTTGTAAGCCAGATTTTAATGGATTGTTAACATGACCTCACTGTGAGTGTGATAACATTAACACTGCACTATGTTCAGGGAGAGGACTCCTCTCGTGAGATATGGTGATAACAATAGATTCACATAGCATAATTGAAAATGAGAGTAATAGACAGCAGATAGTGATTTTAGGCTTTGAAAAATTAATCACAAGGCTAATGGCCAATTACACTAAATACTTATATAACTGTATTATATACAATGCCAAGCGTGTAATTTGACCGTATTAGTGTCTGTTATTTATACAGATTCATAGTAACTGATCATACTTGGCACACTTTTAACTTCAAAAGGTAATTAATTTCCAGAACTTAAATTGGTTGGTAACACCCACACCTCATCTTCTAATGCATTTACCTGTCCAAGCCTGCACAGGTGTGTTGAACATTTCTCCCTTTGTCAGCACCATGGCAAAACCACAGCAGGATTTACTGGAGCCTGAGTACCCAGCTCCCTGGGATTTCCAAGAATTACCTTCTTATTTTTAATGAATCTTCACCGTGGTCTGGTCTTTGTAAGAAGCGTAAAAGTGTAAAGTAACAGAATTTGATTCGTTTCCATATTTGTTGCTCTAATCTGTAGTTCTAGTGAGATTATTTTTTGAAGCCTGCTGGTTCTCTCCTCTTGGTGTCAGGGGGCTGGCTGTACAGAGTGAGCAGCACTACACACTACAGTGGAGACTGTATACAAGGATAGCAGTGGGAAAACTAATGTACTATTCACTTTTATTAGAGATTTACACAGTGAATGAATTAATGAGGTACTAAGTAAATGTCAAAAGACAAATGTGTTTATATGTGAAAATCCAGAAATGTGTTAAAAATATAAATTAAAACCACTACAGTCTCTTACTATAAGAAGCAATCCTGACACATTTCACGTGTTTTAATGTAACAGACGTGTTCTAGTTGAGTAGAACATTTCTGCATCTGTCACACAAAAGCGGACAGCAGAGTTTTTGTTTTGTTTTTTTTCTGTCTAATATATTGAATGAATGCGACATGTTTATTCTTTGTGACTGGTCATAAATGGTCATAAAAGTGAAAATACACAGGGTGAGGCAGAAAGTACCATGCCGCACCGACAGGGGGCAGTGCTGCACCTGCTCCGACTCCAGACGAGTCAGTCGTCACAAACCTCATATCAGTGACAGAAAAAAAATATTCATAACCATCTCACGGATGTATCTTTATGTTCAGCTGCTTTCAATACTAATGATATTTATTTTGACTCTCTCTCTGATCTTTCTGGGATGACTTCAACAGTTACTTCCTCCAAACCAGCAACACGTCCAAAGAAGTCCTACCACTGATTAATGCTTCAATCTTAAATATATCATTCTATCTCTATTAATGGGCTACATCTTTAAGGTGGCAGTAATTAAACCTTTAGTTAAAAAGCCATCACTAATTATAGACCAATCTCCAACCTTCCTTTTCTCTCCAAAATCGTTGAAAGAGTAGTTGTAAAACAGCTGACTGATCATCTGCAGAGGAACGGTTTATTTGAAGAGTTTCAGTCAGGTTTCAGAATTTATCACAGTACAGAAACAGCATTAGTGAAGGTTACAAATGATCTTCTTACAGCCTCTGACAGTGGACTCATCTCTGTGCTTGTCCTGTTGGACCTCATTGCAGCTTTGAAACCTTTGGCCATATTTGGGGCGGCTGTGGCTAAGGAGGTAGAGCAGGTCACCTACCAATCGGAAGGTTGGTGGTTCAATTCCTGGCTGCTTGGGTGAATGCAAACATGTTGTATAAGCACTTTGAGTGCTCAGTAAAAGTAGAAAAGTGCTATATAAGAACTTGTCCATTTAACATTTTATTACAGAGATTAGGCACTGTACTGTGTGTGAAGGTACTGTGCTGCAGTGGTTTGAATCATATTCAACTGACAGTATGTTTATGTAAATGGGAAGTCTTCTTCACAAGGTTAATTATGGAGTTCCTCAGGGTTCTGTGCTAGGGCAAATTTTATTTACCTTATATATTTACCATATGTATGATTTGGCATTATACTGTGTTTCCCTTAGGCAGTATTATTAGACAGCATTGCATACATTTTCACTGTTATGCAGATGATACTCAGCTTTATCTATCCATGAAGCCAGATA
>JAMQGT020003835.1:0-56382 GCA_024447675.2 Pterophyllum scalare
TCCTGTACAGTAGATGTCGCTACTTGATGTAAAACCTCCACATCAGTGCTGGTATAAGAGGAGAGGTCCTATTACTGATTTATTACGTGAAAGTGGTGCAGCACAAGTCTTAACAAAAATTTTTTTTAGTTATTAGACTTTTTACTTGAGTAAAAGCCATAATCATACTTATTTATATATTTAATGTACTTAAAGTAAACAAGTTTATTAGGGCTGCAGCTATCGATTATTTTCAGTAATCGAGTATTCTATCGATTATTCCATTGATTGCTGGTTTGTCTACTGCCATTAAACCCACAAGAAGAAAAAGACGGCCACTACGGAGAAATGTAATAGTGATGATGTGGGTGAAACACTCCATTTACGTGGAGATACCTGAGCGCTGCAGAGTTTAAACGAAGTATCGAAGCAGCAAATTTGTGTCGAGGATTTTTTATACTCGAATTATGCGAGTTAATCAATGAATCATTGCAGCCCTAAAGTTTATTATGTAGGATGACAATTTTCAGAATTATATGCAATAAAAGCTTCTTTTAGCTGCTCCTTTATTCACAGAGGGTTGGCACAACAGGTAGTTCCACATATTTAATTTTGCAGATTTTTACACTGCGTGCCCTTGCTGACACAACACCATAATTACTGATCCACTGATGTGTATATTTCCCTTTAATGTTCCAGCTGATGATGATTTTAATGACTTATATATGGCTGGGTAGTCTGATCTACAAGAATGCAATTTATCTGCAAAATAATAAGTAACTAAAGCTTTAAAATAAAGGGGGGAAAAGTATATTTGCCAACATACATAGTGGAGTAAAAGCAGAAAGTAGCGTAACATGGAAATTTAGTACAAGCATGTTACACCTGTACTAGATTAAATGTACTCAGTTGCATGCCTACTGGTCCTATTCATGCTCTCATCCAATGGTGTTGGGCATTGTAAGATTACAGTAGTCCAATGGCATTGGGCGGGGGGGGGGGTAAAGTTAGTAAAGACCAACATGATCATGTGCATCTGTGGTGCAAAACAAGCCAAAAAACTGCCGGAAACATGGCGCATACCAGCAGTTGTGACACCACTTTTGCCTTTTGCTTTTCCGTCTGCAAGGCTGACAGTGGCGAGCATAAACCAGGCATTAACATGCTGGTAACAATATATTTTCACAGCTAGCATGAAAGCGTTGATTCAGTGCAAACACTGATTCTGACAATGTCATATAAATGTCTAACTGTAAATTAATGTTAAAAAAAAAGCAAGATGAATATTTTTTTCATTTATTTGTATTAGTATGTGTCTAAAGCTTACAGGCAAACTGCTTTTTCTTAAAGTCCTAATTGTTCACAGTGAATTTGCACACTGTTTCTAGAATTAAATGTTGCTCCTATTGAGTGTTTTATGTGTCCTTTTAATGGGGTAGAGGCACAAGTTTCAATCATAAATACACATGAGACACATGAGTAAATACTATTTTGTAATGGGGGTGCATTTTAAACTGGTTTTTAAGGCCTCTTTATTGAATTTTATCTGTCTGGTTTTATGTCTATCCTACCTGTATACTTGTTGTTTGGTTCCCCTTGTGGTGAAAGCAGGGTGGTGCAGGTGCCTGGGCTCAATCTCCTGTGCCTACTGAGCTGATAACAGTTTAGATGTTAACAAGCACTGGCTCAGTTCAGCAGGAACCGGAGTTAGGCCCTCTCAAAACATCGACTCATAGAGCTGCAGTCAACTGGCCTGAAGCATCTGTCCACTTAGGACAGCACACAGCAGTAATCTACATGTGCAATTAGCATTGCCTTTTTACTGTATACTGTACTGCACATGTAGCATTACAGCTGGCTTTTCTCCAACTGTAGTTGTGGGGTTTTTTCTTTCCTGCTCTAGAATTCCATTAGACTTTTCCCACAAATCTTCATCAAGGCCATTCTCCAAGAAACATCCAGAGTGCAATCATCTGTTAATGAGAGCAGCGGAAGCACATACCCACACATCCTCTCTTAATTTAACTTGTGCAGTGTAAAGCTTGTGATGGAGGAAATCTGCTTCTGTTGGTTTGGTATTACTTAAACATCACAGGAGCAGAGTTTTTCCAGCTGTATTCACCACGTCTTACTGCTCGAAGGTTCCAGGAAAATTCCTTTGGCTGTCATTTAAGCCAAGCGGTGTATTTCAACAACTATTTGACATGCCTTCAATTAGTTTCTTTTTGCTCATAAATCTGGGAAACAGACAAGTTGCAAGTTGGCTAAATTAACAAAGAAGTTCTTAAAAATTACAACCTTTTCACACAAGGTAAATCAGTACTTTTTGCCCATTTTTATTAAACTTGTTAAATGCAATTAATGCAGTAATAAAGGCTAAACCTAGGTCAGGCTGTGGCACCACATTCAAAGGTCTATGAAATGTTAGACGTTCCAATAAAAATTTCATCTTTATAACTGAGGCTCAAACAGGTAAAATTAAAGTCAAAGACTAGTTTGCTTTTAGCATAATCTAACAAAACCCTGATTTTGTGACTTTAATAGGTGCCCAGTGAAAAGGTTGGATGCCAATTGAAAGTATATAAATTAAGCCAGATCCTACAAGACTGCTACAAGAGCAAAATGCTCGAAAATGATAATAGTTGTTGGCTTTTTCTTTTTCTTTTTTTTCTTTTTTTTTTTTTTACCAGAATGAGGAATGTTATTGTTACTTTTGATGTAAGTACATTTTACTGGTTTCAGGAGAAAATGAGTATTTCCGGACCAGTTTGCTGGAGGTTGCTGGAGGTTGCTGGTGGTCGCTTGGTGAAACTGGTCACAAAGAGATGCTGCAATGAAAACCTCCTTGTGATTGCATGGCTTGCTAGCACCATGGTGGGAATGGAAGATGCTGACTTGGCTGCACTTGCCAACTACTCACTGAAACTTTCAAAGTAAGTCAGAACAGTTTTGAAAACAGAAATGGAGAATATTCATCTTCAGAGTAAAGCCCCAGTATACCCACCGCATTGGCCACTTTGCATGCCACTGGTGACCTCACCACAGCTTTGTACCATTTATACCAGCAGTTAGGGTGCGAGTACCCACTGCACTATTCTCCTGAATGATAAGTGTCACCACTCAAACAAAAACTGGTATGGAGAAGGAGAAGTCAAATTTGGAAGCAAAGAAATTGCTTTTTTTTCTCAAAAAATCTATTTTTTCAAACTATTGCAAGAGCTCCCTCTGTATAATCTGTAAATCTTCTGTACTGATATACCATTAAAATGGCAGTAATATCCAACATAATCGTACGCTTGTATCTTGTATCAAATTGGCTGTGGTCGCAGTATTTAGATGGTTATAACCTGTTGCTGTAATGTACAAAACAAAGTCACAATAAAATAAATGTTGCCAATACAAACAAACACAGTAGAATTTTAAGCATAGTATTAAAGATAACAGACATTTTATGAAAATTTGACCTTTAAGAAGAGGTCAGAGGTCCAAATTAATATTTATGATATTTAGAATCCCCATATATCATTCCTTATATACCATATGTTGTCAATACAAACAATGGCAGTAAAAAACATAGTTTTAAATAGCTCTACTATATATAGCATTATTTTCACTTTGACCTTCATATCAATCTACTGACCTTGAAGAAAAGGTCAGTCGTCAAATGTGACATGATATTTAAAATCTTAGCTCCACATTTTAAATAACAGTTTTGAAGTGCTAAGGCTTAATAAATCATTAAGCTGACCTTGAAGACCTCAGTGGATGTAATGCAAATTTTAATGGATTGTTAACATAACCCCGCTCCACACCCCTACAGAGTTTTTTTTTAGAATTCATTCAAAACTTTCTGAGCTATCGTGCTTACACACAGAATGACACGCACGCTACCAGAAACATAACCTCCTTGTCGGAGGTCACTAATCAGGAAAGCAATCAGCAGAGATTTTGATTATTAACAGTGGCTGCAGCTTCTAACATCTGAATTGGCTGGTCAGTTTAATGTGACACTAACCTGAATATCTTAACCTTCAGGTTTGATGATTGAACGAAAGCTTTATTGTTAGCGGTAGGTTCAGTTTGGCACTCTGAAAAGGGGTAAACAGCAAAAAGGTACCACTTTCTGACTGCTGTGGCCTCTCAGTGACAAAGTGCCACTTATCCAACAGCTTCTCCAAATTGCTGATGACAGTAATAGGATGGATCCCGAGTTCACTGTCAGACTGTGTATTTCCTGTCATTTCTTGGAGAAGTTTGCCCCTACACTTGCAAAAAATAAATAAATAAAAATCTGTTGAATCACTAAGTTTAATCTAAGTACAAACTCCTGACTGAATACTCATTAACTGCCATTATATTTCACTTTGAGGCCAGGTGTTTTTGTCTTATATAAAAAGGATTTGATTTTGTTTTTGCCATCATGTCTCTGTTCTTTCATTTAATGCTGTAAACATGTATTTTCCTTCTCTGATCAAAAAAATTAAAGAGAGAACATTAAATATAGCAAAACAGCAGGGTAACTTTGAAAAAACAATCTAAAGCACCGGTTTCCAGCTAAGCTTGGTTTATTATTTATAAATGAATCATTGTGTAAGCATCTATGGACACTAAAACACTGCTACAGATTGCTCCCCTTTCATTAAATCATGTACTTTGTCTCGTTTCTTAGAACAAGACATCATTTTCCAATGTACTGTGGCTTCAAAGGATATTTAGAAGCGGTGACATTTCTGGTGCTGTGTCTTAAGAACAAAAGGAGAGGATATGAGAGATTTTTAGCTTCCCATCCCCATTCTTTTCCTCTGTCTGGACTCTGCAGCCATGAGTCATGTACCTGGTTTTGTTTGACATCTGGCCTGTTGTATCTGCACACGAGAGATCCACGTTAATACTATCGCACACACATTTCTAAACACAATTGCATCCACACAAGCTCTTACATAATGCTTAGTTTTACACAGGTGTACCCACTCCCATAAGTTGAAACAGCACCGAAAGATTCACACACGCACACTTCAGTCTTCATTTTTGCTCTGACCTTGCAGCTCACACAATTAATGCACCACCAGTGAGCTTTCTTATGTTTCCTCTATCGTAGAGAAAACACAGGCGTAATGTTATACTGAAGGAGAAGCCAGCTTGCGTGACAATGGATCATCTTCCCTATCTGGGAGAAACCACAGCAACAGCTGTGTGCGTGTGTAAATGCGTGTGTGTGTTCAGTGCAGTCTGTGTTCAATATAAAAATGAATCATCTGAAAGTGTGTGTCACGCTTGTTTGTGACAGTCCCAAACCCAAACCCAGAATGAGGTCTCAGATTTCAATAATTAAAGCAGGCTCATACATCATCATGCTGGACACTTTAATCCTGCTCTTCAGAGGCTATTTCACATGCAAGGCCACAAATAGAAAGGACGTGTATATATATATATATATATATATATATATATATATATATATATATATATATATATATATATATATATATATATATATATATATATATATATATATATATATATATAAACATGCTGTTTTTAGATTTAACATAATTGGAATTAGGAGGAAGCTTGGGAGACATGGGCTATTCTGAAGCAGTATTTCTGTTTATATTGAAATTGTTAACTAAATCAGTCACAAGACAGGTGCATTTATTATTGGAGAAGGTTAAAATAAGTCATTTGAAATTAATCAGATTTAAGAAATACGCAGGTCTGTGTGTTTTTGGCATTTTGAAATCCTTTTGTGAGTCAGCCGAGAAGAGAGATGAGAAAAATAAAATGCAGGCTGAGGTTATTTAAGGTTCCTTAATTGGCTCCAGTGTGAAAAGTCGACTTCACGGCGCTTAGGGAGATCCTGAATGTGCTCTGTGACCTGTGTTTGTATATGTGAATTTTTGCTTTGTGTGCTGTGTTAGCTGAAATCTGCGGCTTTGACCTCCGTGTCCGTCTCTGAATCAACGATCACATTTAGCTTCTAACGTCAAAGTAGCGAGAGCACATAGCTGCTATACGAGCAGATTTAAGCTTCACTGACATTGCGGTGGCAGTGTGGAGATAAAGTAGTTTACACTGAGAGGGGAAGCAAAGATGTTTACTCCAACAGATATAGGTTGTCACTGTGAATGTTGAAATTGTTCTGTCTTAGCACACATCTGAAGTTGGTTATGATACAGGCTGTGAGACAAAATCAACTTTAACATACCGCTCTGTCCAATCTCCACGATGGGGATGCAAAAGTCTTATGTGAAGTTGGAAACCGAACCTAGAATTACTTGGTGGCTCACACTGATCAGCCATAACACTGAAACCACTGACTGGTATAGTGAGATTATCTCACCATGATACAATGTTCTATGTTCAGGGAGCTCTAGGATCCTGGCATCATGGGGATGTTACTTTGACATAAAACACACACATACACACTTGCAGACCAAGCTCAACCCCCCCATGGCAAGGGCTCTCTCCATCAGGAGCACAATGTGCTCCACTAATAATAATAATAATAATAATAATAATACATTTTATTTGTAAGCACCTTTCAAACACCCAAGGACACTTTACAGAAGAAAAACACTACACTGCAAAAACTGCTCAGCTACCATTCGATGAAAACAAGAACCCAGATCTCAGTCCTATCTGGCACTGATGCTCCTGAACAATTTTGATCCATCTCCAACCCACAACAACAGGACACTCCCAAAACTCTACTGGCCATGTCTTCATCAATCAGAGCTGATGTGGCAACACAACATGGATCTACATAACATTAATTAGGCTTTTTTTTTTCTTTAATGTTCTCACTGCTCATTATGTTTTTTATACATTAAATTTCAACAAATAATAAAAAGAAAAAATAAACACACAAAAGGTGAAATTTCATCCAGGAAAGCTAAGAGAATAGAAGTGAGGAAGCTGGCAATTAACCATCTGCACTCTCGAGGCAGAAGATTTCAGCTCACATGTCCACTTTTAGAGCAAACTGATCACAGGGTGAAACATTGCCCAAAATGCAGATTTGAGGATGCTGCATTTTTAACACACACACACACACACACACACAGAAAAAAAAAGCAATAGTTTTGAAAGTTGCTGGAATAGCTGAAACAAGAAAAGCCCAGAAAGGACATCAAGCTATTCAGATTGCCATAAATCTTGTTCAAGTTTAAGATTTTTAGATTATAGTGACTTGCATTTTAATATAATTTGTTATCTGTATTGTCTGCATATAACTATACCATCGAGATCTGCTGGAGAGATTTCTTGATAAAGGTCCATTACACTTCTGTTTTATAGGTTAAAATGCGAAGTGCCACAGCAGTAATGGATGAGTGTTCTCCTTCTGCCTGCAGTCCTCTTTCCCATTTAGCGCGTGATTTCAAGATTGCAAGAAATTAAGGAGTGATGATACAGGTGGATGCTGGGGTAGTGTTTATGTTCTTTTGTTTTCAGCTGCTCTGTTTGAGACATTGCCATCTGCCTCCAATCAGGGCCTTAACCAATCCAATATGGAATTATTCTGGTGCCGGACGCCCTTCCTGATGCAACCGTCACCTTTTATCTGGACTTGGGACCAGCATGATGGGTACACTGACATGTTTTCTTTCTACATGCCAGGAGAGCCCAAACCCACAGAGGCCTGAGGAGAACATGCAAATGCCACACAAAAGAGCCCTGCCCTGGTTTGAACCCAGCACTCTCTTGCTGGGATCTAACAATGCTAACCACCGAGCCCCTGTGATCCCACCATGCTTTACCCTCAACAGCAGGCCTGGCTGCCATCACAAAGGGAAAAATGTGCTACAAAACTATAGCCAATATAAAAAATTATATTTCACCAACATAAATCAGCAACATGGAAACACATTATTGAAACAGTCAAAAGTAAAATGAACTCAGCACAAGAACATAATTCACCACTATTAGCAGTGGACATACTGCACATTGTTGACAACATAAATAAGCAAACAGACAGATGCCACGACATCACACATAACCAGATCAGCAGGAGAGCCATAAAAGAGAAACAGATACTCATAACTCATAACTTATTGGCATGGCAGAGGCAATGACTGAACCAGAGTCACGGTTTCAATTCCCAAATTACATGCTCGCACAAAAACGCTTATTAAGCAATTTTAAGCAGTTATTACCAAAGAATAAGCCTTTTTAAAAGACGATGAGAGCTTCTACAGCAGGTCAGTAAACCCCAAACATGGATGTGAAGCTTCCATGTTTGACTTGTTTCCAGTAAATTGGGGCCAGAGTTTAGATGACCTAATATTAGTAGCACAGTTTATCACACTAAAACCCTTTAAAAAATATATAACATACCTTATTTTAATCTGGCAGATTTTCCCTTTAAGCTTTGGACACTCCTGCAAAGCTTCCAGCTCTGCTGAAGATCTCCACCTGAATGTTCTGACCACTTGTGTCCACCTTCAGATGTGGACAATGAAGACTGAAAACTGCTGTTTGGCCTCTTAGATGGAGAGCCAGCGCTCATCAGCAGTGATGATCCTTGGCATGAAGTGTTTTGTTCCATGCTGTGTCAAGATGATCTCACACTGCTTCAGTAATACTGAGATCCAGGCTCCGGGGAGGCCAGTCCATGATTGCAAGGGCTCTATTGTGTGTTTCTCTCTCCAGGTGTGCTTTTATTGCATTGGGAGTGTGTTTGGGATCATTGTCATGCCGAAAAATTAAGCCATTGCAAATCAGAAGCTTTACAGATAATGTGGTGCATTAAAATTTATACTTTTCAGCCTTCATAATTCCAAGACAAGATCCCATGCACCACTGGCTGAAATGCACCCCCAAACCATGACAGAGCCTCCACCATGTTTTATAGAGGGCTGTAGATATTCACTGTTCCTTTCTCCTGACCTCCTCCTTACACACTGACAACAATTTGAACCAAAAATTAAAAATTTGGATTCTTTCGTCCAGACTTTCAGTCCAGTTCTTGTGTAATTTGACATACCTTAGGTTTTGGTTCCCATTTTCCTTCTTGACAGCCATCCTTCCAATGAGACCATTTCTGATTAAATAGATGGATCAGTAGATGGATAAATGGAAGGGCCAGATGCATCTCTCAGGTCCTGTGTCAGTTCTTTGCTGGATTTTTTTCTATGCCTTAAGGACATGACTTTTAGACACTGTTCATCTGCTGTAGATAGTTTTTTAGGCCTGCCACTTCTTTTGTCCTCTACTTGTCCAGTTTCCTCAAAGGACACACTGCACACTAGGCTGAGATATACCAAGATATAGAGAAGTTTTCAGCTAAAAGCTCTTTGGGAATCACCTTCTTGGTGCAAAAATACTATTTTATGCCTATCAAACTGTGTTATTATTTACATTTTTGGGCATTTTCAACTAAAGCAATAGGGGGAAAAATGTGGCTTAACAAACAAAAAAAACAAACAAACAAAAAGCATTCCTCTGAAAATGGTCAGGTACAAGGACTGGACTGAAAATGAGTGAAAAAGCAGCCAGTGTCCAAAGAAAAACTTTGAAAGACCTCCAGAAAGCCTGGAGAACTGTTGCTCAAGACCACTTGAGTCTGGCTGCTGAGAAGCAAAATATAAATGAATCAGGGTTGGCTCAGTAGTGTAATTTATATTTTCAAGTCTATAGTTTCTTGGTCAAAACTCTCAGCAGATTTAACAGTTTTAACAGATGTTGATGCATCTCTTGCTTCCCTTTCTCCTGCTGTCTTTTTAAAAATGCAATTCTTCATGTAAGAGCTCCAAAACACATTTAGCTTTACAGCCTATTAGCTACTATCTGTTTACTTGTTATGCTGCTCTGTTAGAAAAAGAAGAATGGTTTGCTGTAAGGATACAAATGCATCTCCTGAACTATGTGTTCTATTATTAAAGTGAGTTTGCAAGTTAAGAACTGTGAATCCTCGCAACCATCAAGCAGTTCTTGTGCTGATAACAAATTACAGTCCTCCACTGATCGATCAACTTTTTTTTTTTTTTTTAGATTAATTTGCAGTCTCATTTGTCTCCTTACTTTCTGTACCTCTGGTGGGGTGTGGGTGGGATGTAATATATCCTTACAGCAATCTTCATTAAACCATCGTATCACCTGGCACTCATCATGAGAGGAATGGCTTAACTCCAATGGCCGTCTGCACAGATGAGCTTACCACAGACTGAGAAAAAAGATCAATCTGTGAATGAAGACGTATGTGGAGAGGTTTATAACTCTTATTACCTCTGTAGGCTGCTATAATGATCACAGCACTGCCGAATGCACTCAACTATCCAAGCTGAGCAAGGTGCAGGGAGTTGTGCTATAATTGGTCCCTTTACGCTACTAGACTCCAGAAAGAGTTCACAATGTCGCCTGTTGTTACAGAACATGGTTCATTTGCTGGCATTAGCATGGGATATCTGCTGTTTGCTGATGGCACTGGGCTTTGGGTTTTCTCACCTATATTCACTGAAGCAGTTTATAAAAAAGTGTGTGGACCTCCCAAATTTGTGAGCAGGGTTATCTACCAGAGCTGGTGCTTCTCAGGTAAGAAGGGATAAGCTGCATAAAGGGGAAGAGTTTGAGTTCAGCATTTCACTGAATTTTGTGATCATTAGGAGCAGTATAGCAAGCACTAACATGTTATCTCTCACCAGGTTCATATTGCAAACTTGCTAGTAAACAGTTGGATCAAACATATATTTCACTGAGGCTCGTATTTCTGGTCACCTGGTGAATTTAAGTCTAAAAGTCCCCTTGTTCACCACCATATTTGAGCTTGTTAATTTTGTGTGTATTCTGGGTGGTGCGTGGTGGGTTTATCAGACATTAACTGGTTGATTCACTCAAATTATTCCACTAAAGGACAAGCACAGGTAATTTTATTATAACAAATGTGCCAAGCACCGTGCACCTAACATGGGATACAGACCTGTTCCAGCTCTTCCCTTCATCTGACACTTTTCACATTTCCTCATTTGAGATTTT
This sequence comes from Pterophyllum scalare, assembly GCA_024447675.2. Taxonomy (NCBI): domain Eukaryota; kingdom Metazoa; phylum Chordata; class Actinopteri; order Cichliformes; family Cichlidae; genus Pterophyllum; species Pterophyllum scalare. The sequence goes on from JAMQGT020003835.1 coordinate 10,951, forward strand.
ATTGCTTAATCCAATTTGTAAATACACAATAATCTTCTTTTGAAGCTTGAGCACAGATTCCCACAGATAAAATCTGCAAGCTGGGAAGCAAAAGCTAATTGGAATGCATCTGACATCAAATTTTATGAAAATTGTGAACCATAGTCAGTTTGTGATGGATTATGAACATAGTCATATATCAGACACCGGCTCCGAAAAGGACCAGACGACGAGAGGAAACACTAACAGCAGAGAAGGGGAGAAAAAGACTGATTAGGATAAAGATGCTAATTAGAAGGAGGGAAAAAAAACTGTGCAATGAAAGAATCAGTCTCAGGTTCTGAAATAGCTGCATATGGGATTAAAACAAATGACTTCATCACCTCAGTCTTGGCACTCAGCGTGACACTTCCCCATAGATCAGCACACAGAACTGGATGAGGTCCCTATCTGTCTTCATAGCCCGCAGGGCTACGACTGATTACTGCCTGCACTGCTGCTCTATCTCCAAATATGTGTTTTTGCTGACTGCCAAGGCAGAGGTAGTGATGTCATTCGTTTTAATCTCATCTGCATGTACAGGCCACTTTATACCATGAAAGGCAACATTTACTTCATCACTGCAGCCTCCATTCATGTCTGTTTTTGTCTTTCCGTCTGTCTCGGTCTCCCTCTGTGACTCACAGCATCCTTCTGTCTCACTGTGTGGAACATTTCATTCTTGTGTGCTCTTAGTAATTTTTTTGTCCTTTACTGATGCTAATATTCATAGAGTTAACCAAAGTGTTTCATCTTCCCATGTTGGCTTCCCCGTTGAAGAAACTTAAATGCCCATGTCTTTGCTAAGATGCTCGAGCCGAGAGGTTAGCGTAAAGAGTGGAAACAGGGAGAAATAGCACGGCTCTCTGCAAAGGTTGGAGCATATGCATAAATAAAAGTTGCTGCTTCATAGAGTGGTAACAGTTTTTCTCATCTAATTCTAGTCATCAGGGACATTGAAAAAATATCTTACTAAGGAAGTAATTTGAGCTGTGCATTAAAATAAATTACACTTTTCCACAGTTTTACTTTAACACCCAAAGTTACTCTAAATGTTTCTCAAAGTTCACCATTTCGCCACACCATCACGTCTGTTTGTAATCATCGTCTGCTTGCACATAAATGCTTTGAGAAGCTGTCACACTTGGAGTGAAATCAATCCATAGTGGCATTTTCAAGGCAACTTGAAATGGAAAATTCTTTCTGCATTCTGAAACCTGTTTTACTTTGATGATATTTTTCTGTGATGTGAGATGACACGTTTGGCATTTTTGCATTTAGTTACTTTTGATATAAAGCACTGTGGGCTGTAACTCTGTTTGACTGGGAAACATGAGTTTGTAGTGATGGGCCCACCAAAGGATCTAATATGGCTAAGAAATGAAAGGGCTTTAAATTCAGGTGCATTCAGCAGCAAGTGCAACGAGAACATAAAATATAAGAACATACATTCTGTAAAAGACATTAGCAAAGTCTGCATACACTGTCAGTGCTACCCCTCTGACTCCTTCCAGGGGTTGTAAGATTTTAGAGAGCACCCTCTAGTGATTTACTCTTTAAAAATCTAGTTAATGCTTCTGCTCAGTCGACCACATCCACCTCCTCTTTTTGACTTGAACTCTGAAGGAAATCAGAAAATGGCATGAGAAACCTGTAAGAAGCTACCAATGAACTTCTCAGATCTCTATACAACCATCTCAAAACTGTTGTAGAGATCATTTTACAGCTCTAAAAGGCATTCATGTTCTTGCATGTGAAAGTTACGGTTATGCTGTGAATTAGTTAAGAGCTTTACAGCAGTAAATCAAATACATGGCACCAGCAGTTGGGCGTTTACCTGAGAAACGCAGGTCTATCCTCTGTTCTTGTTTGTACTTTGTTGCTGCTCCAGTTATTTTGTTTAACATGGGCTGCAGGGTGAGTCAGAGGACAGGGAGTAATGATTTAGTCATCCATGTAATACTAAAAAAAACTACATGCACACACATGCAGTACTGTACAAGTTCTGTCTTTTGTGACTCATTATAACACAGATATTTAGTTATTTTGCTACACCTACACCCTTTTATTTCCAACCATAATGAAATATTTTCTTGTTTCACTCTGGTTTCACTTGATAATATTGCTAGCTAAAAATAAACTGAAAATCAGGTGTGATAAAGCATTTTAGTGAACTGAAATATAAATAAAAACAAGACTTTAGGTAAAATACAACAAAATGCAACAATTTTGGTGACTACAAACTATAAAATACAAATAAAAACACAGAGGATACAGAGGAAATGTATTTTATTGTAATACCTGTCTAGATTTTAACTTACAAATACCCTCCTTGTAATAGTCCAATAATAATAAACACTAGAGCTAGAGGCTACTAAAACTAGAGATAAATTAAAAATGAAAACTAACCTGAGAGTCACTCTAGAAACCAGCTGAAACTAAACTGAACTGAAAACAAAAAGGCCCAAAGAAATAAATGGCTTATTAAAAGGAAAAAAAGGGGGGGGGTGAGAAAAAACCTCATTAAAATATGTAAAACTATGTTACACATGTAGAAACATATTTCTGCCAAAAGTAGGCAAAGGTAAGTCGAAATTTCAAATGATCTCAAAATAGCTATTTTGCTATTTTAGGTCCTTTTATCTCCAAAAATACTGGAACATTTTCTTGTTTCACTCTGGTTTAACTCAGTGCTGATATAGTTAACTAAGACTAAACTAAAACCGAGATGTGATAAAACATTTTAATTAACTCAAATAAACGACATTTCATTTACCTAACTCATAGATATATAAACAAAACAAAACAAAAAAATCTTTTTTTTTGCCATCCTTAAGTCAAAATTCCAGGTTATTATCTCAAAATTTCGACTTGCTAACATAAATTTCTGATAAAATATCTTGAAGTTTCGAGTTGTTAAATCGAAATTTTGAGATAATAACCCAAAATTCTGACTTGTAGATTGAAAAAAAAAAGTTACTTATCGACGCGCGTAACACATTTTATTCTGAAATCAACGACCCGGAAGCTGACTTTCTTCTTCTGGTGACCTCCCGGGAAGTCCTCACCATGGCGCAGGCAGTTGGGAGAGTTGTTGCAAAAGTTCCTGCATTAGTCGGCGGTAGGTTTACGCACTTTTATTTTAGTACCGAAACATGAAGTAAATTAGTTGCGGTGAATCCTGTAGCAGTGGCAATGTTGCGTTGCTTCAGTTTGTAACAGCTGTACTGTGACCTCTGGCGTCAAAACATCAAACACTGCAGCAAATCGAGAAGGCTGTGAAGGTTGAATTTGTACTTTATAAAGTTTTTCATGAGACGAAGTAATTGTGTGGCTATTGGTTTTTTGCTCCTTGGCTGAGGTCGTCTGTGCGTCACTTTCAGCCGCTGTCACATACTCCAAACCCCGACTAGCGACCTTCTGGTACTACGCCCGAGTGGAGCTGGTCCCACCGACACCGGCTGAGGTCCCCAAAGCTATCGAGGCCGCAAAAGGTCTGCTCAGGAGCTATCAGACGGGACGCCTGGGCCAAACTACAGTGAAAGTAAGTTTGAAAGTTTTAACTGAGTCGTTTAACCTCCGTTGACCTCTTAGATTGGTTTGACTGTACAGAAAGTAGACCTGCAACTAAAGTCAGGTTTATAATTTGTTTTGAACATATAGTGGACAGTAATGTATGCTTCCATGCTGCTGTGGGAGTTCAGGGCCCAGAGCTATTAGATTTCATGTTGCTCCTGTTGTTGATATCATAATAAACCCTATGGATTAATAATGGACTGTTACCCAAGTTCATATGTGTGTGAAGGCAGACGAGCAAATACTTTTGACAATATAGTGAACTTGCCCTGAAAATTGAGGGAGCTAGCTCAAGTAGATTTCTAGATAACAGAATTTAAAAATGGCCCCTCAAAAGTGATAATAAACAAACACAATACACCTCCTACCTTTAATCTGTTCAAGCTTTTTGAGAAAACTGGCAGTAGGGACCTGAAATTTGGTATCAGCTTTCCCCTGGAATTTTTTTTCAGGCAAATCTTTGGTAAATGGTCAGTTGGGAAGGCTTTTTTATTTTGTTTTGTTTTTAATTTGATGAACTGAGATGGACCTACCCTTGACTCACTGATCAGTGGGTGGGTACCATTGTGCTTTTAAGCTGGAAAGCTAGTAACACTTTAACAGAATATTAATGAAGATGTTAATCAGTTAAAGAAGCACATGTGACCATCAATACTGTCATTCATTTATGGCCTGATTGTTTTTTTTTCTTTTTTAACAAAACTCCTGTTTAAACGTGCAGCACAAAAGACAAGTTGATACACGAAGTCTGTTATGTTGTCTCAGAGTAAACATTGTGGGTTTCACACACACACACAAAAACTTAAGTGTGTAAAAGTGAACCACACCAGGACTGCATAACAGTGTGGTAACACAAGGTGAATAAAAAGTTAACAATTAAAAAGAATTAATACATCACTCTCCATGATTCATGGCAGGTTCAACTGGTGTGTGTGTGTGTGTGCATTTTTGATTTATAAAAAAATTTTTGTGTTATATCATCAGGCCTCATGAAGAAACTATTACTGTGTATGTTATTCTAGACACATTTAAATGACTTTCTTGAGTGACAGCTTGCTGTTTTCTTGCAGGATGCTATCAGGAATGGACTGGTGACCACTGAGGTGCTGATGTGGTTCTATATTGGAGAGTGCATTGGCAAAGGAGGCATTGTTGGATATGATGTCTAAATATCGAACTTTTCTTTCTCGTTTTCGTAACATTCTCAACAACCTGCACCAGTTTTTTCCAATTAAATAGATGTTTATATACTGGAGTGGATTTTGTGTCCCGAGCATTAATTTTCAGAGTGAACTGGATAGTATTTTATTCATGAAAGATTTACAAAATGCAAGAAACCAAAAATATTTTCTACACCTAATGTACAAAATATTAACGATTGTGAGGATTGCATACAAGACTAATTTAGAGCAAAAACATATATTAATAAATTAAAAATGAGAATCATTGCAGATGGCATCTAAGCATATTTAATAGATCCTACTGCTATGTAATGATGGACATCTCCTCTCGCTCTCGACTCTCCGACATTGTATTTATGACATTCCCCAGGTATCTGCAGAAAGCTTGCCTCACATCCTCTGGTTCCTCCTCCAGGTTGGAGTGAATGAGCAGCAGTCTGCTCAGATGTGACGCTGTACCAGAAAGAGTGAATACATTAGCACAGAGATAATAACTCACACGACAGCTTCAAGAGGACAGTAGCATGAGTTACCTAAAGGCAGCCGTCCGTCTTCTATTCCACTGCCGGGCTTGTGATGAGCTATGAGTAGACACTGGCTGTCCTGCAGACCTTGAGAGGAGATGAACATCGAATGCCAAGTCTCGATTTCTTTGAGATGACTTGGGACATCAGGGTTAAAAATGATCACCACACCACTGGAGTCCTTCATGAGTGCAGGCCAGCATGATTCAAATCTGTATGAGAAGAATATACTTTATCTGCATCAAGTTACTACAAACGACAATGGAAAGTAATAATACTTTTCTTAATTCACATGAAGATGAGGATAACATCTATGCCTCTGTGTTAGTCAGCTTACTTGAATTCCCCTGAACAGTCCCAAAGCTCAACCTCACATGTCTTGTCACTGCTGCCCTCAAGCTGTGATTCAAATTCCAGTATCCTTGAAACAACAGAAAGTAGCTGCATTTTGTATTTCTACATTGAGCTGTGATATTCCTTGAATCTTATAATCGAGGCAATTGAGTTTACACTAAAGTGACACTCCAAGCATGCTGTCAAATTATATTATTTCTATATCTTATATCTTAGGTTTGGGTAAACTGGTAAAGTTCACGTAGAGTTTGTACCTGACTCCTTGGGTAGGTCTGTATTCACCTCCCACATTTTCTGTTGTGTCTGAGAGAAAGTTTGCAAGAACTGTTTTCCCGCTCTGAAAGACAGAAAATCGCATGGCTTTAAATCTGATGGCAAAAAAGGAACATTACAGAGGCTTAGAGACATAAATTATTTTTACTTAAAACACTGAAGTACACCTTTAAAGTACTTTTAATTTACAATTTCCACATTTTGGAAGGTGCATGGATCTGGTGACTTTTATTAATGCTTAGTCACAAGCAACTAACTCAAAGAATGGAGCAGTGTGGTAAAACTATTTTAAATTGTATCTTTAGGCACTTTGGCCTGTCACAGAAACTGTCAAGGAGCCATTCTTAAGGGAGGGAAACAGAGAGGAAAGGCTGTATTCCAAATTTTGCAAGAACTACTTAAAGACCACTTAAATAAGAAAGCTGCCTATGAGAGTTCAGGCTATGTCCAAGAATAAAGGTGGTCATATCAAATATTGACTTTCGAGCTCATTAGAATTGTACAAACTATTTTTGCCTTATATCCTGTATTTCCATTCATGTTTACCTGCAAAACATAAAGAAGTGAGGGGTGATGAAGTCTTCCGCATAGTACTGCACACCTCTTGTCACCTTCATTACGAATTAATGTATACATTGCTTTATTGAGCAATGGCAAATAAACTCGGATTGTAAATTTCACGTTGAACGGTGAAATTTACAGTCGGTGAACAGAGCTAACATAACTTTCACTGTTAAGACTGTTAGCTACTTGACGGAATGCGAAAGGTAAAATAACATATAGCATAAAGTGAGATGTGCATTTGCTTACCTCATTGGGGCCAACAAAGAGTATTTTGGCTTTGAACATTTTCAAGCAGCTGAAGCTGGTTAGCATTTAGCTATTCGGCTAACTTCTCTTAAAAAAGCTCCGGCAATGCGAAGCTATACCACCAGCAAGGTCAATGAAACTCAGCCAGTCTTAGCTGCGTACATGTCTAAATAACGTTAGGCTGTGTTTTGGCTTTCACGTAATAAAATATTTTTAAAAAGAGGGGATGATCTCTGGTGCTTCCCAAGGATGGTTTACCAGCTAACGCAACAGTAAACTCCTTTTCCGTTTCTATGGTTTCAACCAGGCTCTATGTTCATTGGCTGTTCACGGTTCTAATCAAATTTGGCCCCGCCCATTCATGTAGTTAGGGAACGAATCAACACAAAAGAGAGTAAGGTGACGTCATCACGCTGCCTCAATTCGAACCAATCTGGTGAGACCTTCACAGAGACGACTCCCCGGTGTGGAGTGGCGTTATTTACGAGAGAAACAAGGCGAAGAGGAGTAAGTGTTATTTACATTTTTAGAGGCATGAATATTGGAGCTTGTTACTTGGTTTTATGGCTGATAAACACACTATAGTTGTATGATGATTTGCTTGGTATAATTACCTACGTGCTTGCCATTCTTGCTATGCTTTCTTAAGCTTAGCAGCCACTTAACCTTGTCTGTTGCTAAGAAGTAGCTTCCTTGACGACTGGCTTTACTAATGTCCAAACTGGGCTATATGGTGTAACAACATTTGCCTTTAAATTCTCGTTAGTTCTGACTTCTTGTCTCATTCTGTGTTTTAAAACTGGCAGATTATATATGCTTTTATTGTAAAAGGCATGTCTCCAGAGGATGGCCTCCAAAGTGCCCCCCTTGGTTTCAGCGCTATCACGGAGGATTTCACTCTGAGTCGGGGAGATTTAGACAACAGTCGTGAGCCTGGTGGAAGGGCCAGGGCACGCAGCAGTCTGCATACAACGCCAGAGTCTGGGATCAGCCAGTGAGTTCCTGCAGTATGATGCATTTTAATATGCACTCCCCAGCTGCCACAACTTTATTGATTCAAAGTGTTTTCTTGTTTTTATGTATTTATTTTTTATTTAGTCATGGAGACTTTGCCAGTAAAAAGAGTACTTTCCTGAAAATACTGATGGATGCCGAAGCAGCTGCCAGTTCTGCAGCAATCCAGCTAGTGTCTTTTAAAGATGCCATGGACGATGAGTATGCCGTATGTCCGCAGCAATTTTGCATGCATAAAGCTGGCCAAAAGTTGCTGCCCAGCATTTTCAATTATTTTTTTCCTGTCAATTAAGGTTTCGAGACACTCTGCCAAAGATAAACACCAAATTGCAAGACAGCGTGGGCTTTTGCTGGAAAAGCTGGAAGAGTTTAGACGAATTAATAAGTCTGTGCGGGAGAAACTGAAACAGCTCCAAGAGGCAGAGGTTTGTTACACTGCTACTACTACTGTATGAGTCACAGGGTCTACTGTATTTGCTTTGAATTCATGCCAGCAAATGAAACAGTGATTTATGTACTTGCTTTAAATAACTCCACACAGGCTAATCAAATTGGTACAGACCAGCAGATTGACACCCTGCTGAAGAAGATCACGCAGGCTGAAAGTGAAAATAAGGTGAGTGTTTTATTACATTATACAATGGTACAAAAGAGGGAAGTGTAAGGGAATTAAGCTTTGTGATTAGGTTGGGAAGATTTAGGCAGTAAAAAACAAAAATTGATTGAGGTTAATCTTATAGTGGTGAGATAGACACTGATAAGAATTTATTCATAGAAATCCCATTAGCGAGTCTGCCGATGGTCAGATTATTTATGGATTCCCACACTGATTCAATATTTCTGTGTGGGGAACAAAAGTAGAAATATAGTTTTCAGCGTCAACTCAACTGTTTTTATTACCTTTGAGTTTGAACATGGCATAGGAGCAAGACAAGTAGGAAGGCCAGGATTTGATTCAGTTGTGCTAAAGTCCCACTGGCAACTGGGCTAAGAATCAGCACCTCTGAGTCTGAGACCATTGTCAGCCAGAAAAGGACGGAGTGCTCACTCCGGGTCAGGGAATATTTGCTGCCCCCAGTGGAAGAGTTCAAGTATCTCAGGGTTTTGTTCACAAGTAAGGGGAGAGTGGAGCGGGAGATTGGCAGATGGACTATTAGCGGCCTGTTGTGGTAAAGAACAGCTAAGCATGAAAGTAAAGCTGTTGATTTACTGGTCGAGCTGCGTTCCTATCCTCATGTATGGCCACAAGCTCTGGGTAGTGACCGAAATAATGAGATCACAGATATGAAATGAGCTTCCTCTGAGGGTGGCTGGGCTCTTCCTAAGAGATATGGTGAGGATCTCAGATATTCAGGCAGGGATTAGAGTAGAGTTGCTACTCTTCTACATCAGATGGACCCAGTAGAGGTGTTCAGGCATTTGACTAGGATATTTCGGGCATGTCCTGCTGGAAGATCCATGTCCTATCCAGGGCAGATCCATGAGATGCTAGAGAGATGATTTCTTGCGGCTGGTTTGGGAATGCCTCAGTGTTCCCCTGGATGAGCTGGAGGAGGTGACCATAGAGAGGGAGGTCTGGGTGTCTCTAGTTATACTGCTGACCCCATGACCCAAACTAGGATAAGCAGCAGAAAATGGCTGTATGGACCGATAAGCTTGGGTTCATATGATCCTGATAAAATGAATAATTTGGAACTGGTTCCATCCCAAGTTTTAGATGATTAAACTGGTGAGAGCACAGCCACATTGGTACTGAGGTGATAGGACATTCTGTAAAGGTATTTACTTTATAATGTTAAGGCCACTTAAGGAAATAAGCACTTTTAATGCACAGGTATGGTGTTGTCATCACATGCATTGGTTTCCATCTTTTCTCTCCCAGCATTTAAAGAAAGACTTGAGTGAGAGTGAACAGAAAGTCAGAGAGCTGATGGATCTGCGGAGAGAAGAGCAAGTGAGTAAAGCAGGTTTGATGTAAATATTCTTGCAGTTGAATAAAACCATTGCATATGAAAGCATATATCCATGCTGGCTTCAACAGGAGAACATAAAGAGTGCCGTTCACATGACTAAGTCAGTGGAGGCAACGCATGCTCACCTGCAAGGGCAGCTACGCAACAAGGAAGCTGAAAACATCCACCTCACTGTACAGTTACGGGTACACACACCTTTATCAACCAGATGCTCTGTAGACTAACTGCTTTAAAAACATATAAATTAATACTGTACACTGGTGGGCTCATGGTCTTTCCAGGCTCTGGAGAGAACCATAACTGAGCAGAAGATGGAGATTGATGATCTGAAGGGGTTCATCACATCTCTGTCTGTGAAGGCAGCGCAGGACAAAGAATCTCTGAAGAAAGCCACCCGAGCACAGAAACTGAGAGCAGAGAGATTTGAAGCAGCTATTGAGAAATGCTACACACAGCTGAGGGAAAAGGTATGAGGTCAAATTGTTTCATTATTTTTGTTTCTGAAGTAGCTGAGGAGCTTGTTCGGTCCTTCTTTGGCTTGTTCGGCAGGATGCTCAGCTGGCTAAAGCCCATTCAGAGAGAGACTTGAGGAGACAGCAGAAGGAGCAGATGACAGATGAGAAAGACAAACTTGTTGCTCATATAGACTTACTGAAAAGGTTGGTTGTTCCTCCTTCTCAGTCATTTCTCCTTTTAGTATACAGTGGAAATCAATATTCAGAGTACGTATGGACTGTAAGTGTTTGTCTCCAATACAGTCAAATTGCAGACTTGACAGGGAGACTGCAGAAGGAGAAGGATGAGCTGACTGCAGCAAATGAAACTCTGATGCAAAAGCTTGAAAAAGTCAACACGGACAATGGAGACCTCAGTATCAATAGTGCAGCACTCAAGGTACAAGTTGCCAAATTGCTTGCATGTGAGAGTCACTACTGTGGAAGTTAAAAAGCTTTTTCATGTAGTGTGTTGTTGGTAACTATAGACACAGACATTTAGCAGGAAGTTTAAAGGGCACATATCCTTTTAAGTCCATCCTTTTCATATGTAAATCATTCATTTGTGGTCTATATAAAGCAGAACTGCAATGCTTTGGTCTGAATTCCTCGTTATTGTAGCTCCACAGACCCCTCTTTTACCCCTCTTTTGACGTGCATCTTAGAGCAGCTCGTTTTGGTGCAGTCTCTTTGAAATGTGACTGAGACATTTTACGCCCCGCCCCCTTCCAGGTCGCAGAGTGTTCCACTCCCCCCCCCAACTCGGCCATTTTTGTAGTTTAATAGTAGCGATACGATTATCTACCGGCAGAGAAACAGACACTTCGAAGAGGCTCTGTTGCTGGGAAGGGGGGGCGATGTAAGGTATCGTGTGGGTTAATACACCCAACATCCGAACATTTTGACTTGTCTACTTGCAACTACGACATAACTGAACTTGGACTACAAAATCACTGTGAGAAAAAAATGGCGGATTCATGAAATCGGTAAGCTGGAAGTCCATGTCCTTGTTTAGCAGTTCCACAGCAAATACTGTGACGTAAGAGGAAAGAAAACGTAACAGAGAATAGAGAAAACTGAACAGACTGAAAATTATGACCCAAAAAGAATATAAAGATATCTACGCAGCACAGAGACAGAATGCATTTAACAAAATGTATTTAAGGGCTAAAAAACATGGATTTTGCATGATATGTCTGCTTTAAGTCAGTGGTCATTCACTGGTTGCTAATTAGTGAACCTAGCAATTTCTAAAGGTCACCACCACATTTAGGAGTTAGCTGACGTTTATTCCTGTCACTGAAATTGTTTGGATTTCTCGGTCATTGCAGGAGTCTGTAACTCAGCTGGAGCAGCAGCTCACCGATTGTGAGTCTGCCCTCGTAGAGGAGAAGATCATCTCACAGGAGAAGAAACATCAAGCTGAACAGTGCCATTATCAGGTTAGCATTTTGGTTTTGAATTTTTCTAGTTTCTCAGGACATTTTCACTCATGTACTGCAGCCCTGAAATATTCAGTGAATTCAAAGCAAGCAATTGTGCATCTTGTTTGCTGCCGCCTTCATTTTCTATGCAGGCAGCACCCCAAAAACCAAACTGAGTTTTTCCAGAAGTGAGAAAGCATCTGAGCAGACTGTCTCCTTTTATCTGCTACTTGATTTCTGCTAAAATGATTCAAAAATTGTATTTGTAAGTGGCTGTTATTTTTTTAGACCCACTGCTTTTCTCTGAAGTGAACAAAGATTAAAAATGTGCAATCTAGAGAAAAAGACACCCTTTCATCATATTTAACCCTTTTAACCATCATTTTTAAATAAACTGAAAACACTACCGCACAGCAAAGAGTGTTTTTGTCCTGGAAATTTCTAATGCTTTTCAACTATCCATTTCATTTATTAACCATTCTTTTCTTGTTTTATGTTTTATTGTTCATTTTTTTTCTATCTTTATTCTTTTTTCTGAAGCAGTGAAGGGAAAAAGCAGTTTCCAGAGGGGATTCTAACAGACACTGGAAGTGGTCTGCAAAAGTCACTGAATGAATGATACTAGTTTTTAATGATACGGGAAAGACACAGCAGGTTTAATATTAATATTCTGTATTTTCTTTTTCTTTTGTGTTTTTTTTTTTTTTTGCAGGTTGCACAACTTCAAGCTGAACTCCATGATCTAAAGATGAAATATACAAATCTTTTAAGAGACACAGAGAAGACACGAGATGGAAAAGACACAGAAGTTGAGAAGGTACTGCCCCCTTCCCCTGTTATTTTATCTTTTTTTTTTTTGTTCACAAATTCTAACAATCCTTTCAAGTCTGCCCAGCTTTGCAGCTCAGCTCCTCCTGCTGTTGAATGGCCAGTCACTGTAGGCTTAGATTTCTTTTTCAGCTGCATAACATTTGGTGCACCTGGACCCGCACGTGCTCTGACAAACCTCAGCTACAGTAATTTGAGGCAGCAAACACATTGGGGGAAAAATGGCATGTTCTCCCTGCTGAAAGAATTATGTACAATTTTTAAAGGATATTATTGTGTTACTCTTTCTGCCATCCTCCTCTGGAGCCCAGGTGAGGCAGGAGCTGCAGAGGCGTGTGGGAGGAACTGGAGGCTTACCCTGAGTTACTGAGTGCAGCTGAGCAGAGTCTCTTTGAGTGCCAGGAGAACCTGCAACGCTCGGAGAGGAAGTGCTCAGAAAAGTCAGAGTCCATTAGGCAACTGCAGGTTAAGGTGTGCAACGCAAGCAGCCGTGGTCTAAGCATGTAAAATGCAGACATTTTCCTATTTTGACCACTAGGCGGCAGTACAACCCCATGTGTCTTTTGGTGCGTTGTGGTTTCTAATAGTGCTGTGAGTTTTGATGTCTGTGATTGCAGTGCAACATTTAGATTGCATCCATCTACATCGATGTACCCTTTAGTGAGTCTTTTGTGCGGCGTGCCTGATGGCCGACCGCAGGTTTCCACCAGAAATGTCGAATGTGTGTCTTAAAACCACTCTTTTTTTTTTATGTCTGATAAATTTCCAGCCAATCATTAAGGTAGTTGTTGCATGTGATGTAAACGAATGTTTTCTGCACCATTTGCTTGTAGCTCGCGTAGGCAACTCTGAATTTGACACTTTACACATACAGATGGAGAGTCAAAGTAAACTGCTGAGATCATCTGCGGAGATGAAGGAGTCCATTCATGAGTCCAATTTACAATTGCAAGAAAAAGTGATTTCTCTCCAAAAGTAAGACCCCAAATATCAAATGCTTGTTTTCTGTTTTCAGTATAGAAACTAGTGTGTGTTTTATGTGGTGTGTAGAGAGATGGACAGGCTGCAGCAGGAGAACCTGGAGCTGGTGCGGAGGCTCGCAGCTCAGGAGGAAGCTCTCAGCTACAGTAACCGGCAGCTGGATCAGCGCTCGTCAGAGTGTCAGGCCCTCATCCGACAGCTGGAGGCGGCTTTAGCGGACGTCAGACAACAGGTACAGTTTAGCTGTTGGTAATGTTGTCCCACAGATTAACATGAAGATTTTTACTCACATCATCAAGTAAGACATTACAACCTAACAATCCAGGTTACAATTCTTATTAGCAAAATATTTGCCCAGTCATGCACATATTTCAATTTTAGTGATAATTTCTATTTTTGTACAGCAAGAAAATACATTCTCAAAAAGGCTAAAAGGTGTATTTGAAGACAGTCTATGATTAATAATGCAGGCAGTACATAATAAACAGGCACAGCTATATATACATACATATGTCTGTATAACACACAACATATGTAATTCCATCTTGGTGTCAAAGAGAGATTTGTCCTACAAAAAATGGAGTGTCCTGCTTTGACATTTCACATTTTTTACCTTGTGTAGGTCAGCATGGTAAAAGGACAGGCCATTTCCAGAGAAGAAGCTCTTCAAACAAAAATCCTGGAGCTGGGAGCCGAGAAGAGCAGAAGGGATAACGAACTGAGGCTCCTTCGCCAGAGCAAGCTTGCTGTAAGTGTCACAGAGCAGACGTGCTCAGGTTAGACCAAACTTTTCTTTTCTCAGAAGCAGATGGTGAGCTGTGGTGTGTTGTTGTGAGCAAATGTGTGTCTGCCTGTCTCTCAATCCGCAGGCAGAGAAGCAGTATGAGGTGCGTCTGAAGGACCTGCAGCTCAGCCTGGACCAATCAGAGAGCCACAAGCAAAGCATTCAGAATTATATCGATTTCCTTAAAAACTCTTATAAGGCCATGTTCGAAGGAGGACTACAAACATCAACTTTTGGATCATCTTATTTCTGAAATGATGGGGTAACTAAAAAAAAAAAGATATTTGATTGATTTGATCAGTCTTTATCTTTACAATGAGATTTTATGATTACATTTCCAGGGATCAATGCAATCTGCTGCTGTGTGTGTGTGTCTCTGTGTGTGTGTGTGTGGGGGGGGGTCTTTCATAGAGAATTGTTTTCAAATGTTTGTACATTTTGAACTGTGAGGTTTTGGTGCTATTCAGTCCCTTATGACAACGAGCTCATTGCATAACTGTTACATAAGATTAGCCAAACTTTGTTGAGTAAGACCTGATAGTGCTATTGCATAAATATTTTCAAGTGTAAGTGGAGGATAGCAAAGACCCACCTTGGACTGTTATCAAAAGCCTTAAGAAAACAGCTTTTAAATTTCCATAATTGCATCATTTTTAAAAGACTAAAGTAGGGATAGCAGTTATTTTAGACACGATGCATTATGTACTTGATGTTTCTTAAGCAAGCGGTTACAGGTGAAAGTCTTTTTACCACAGTTTGAAACTGTAGACCAACAAAATAATGAAAGCAACTGTAGACAATGCAAGTGGTGCTCGAAAACTAAATATTTTTTTGGTGCTTATGTCCTTTGGTGTAACTTTTGTGTCTTTTTATAATGAAATCAAACAGTACAGGTTTGTAATCAGGAATTAGATTGCCAGTAAAACTCCAGGCACTGCACTCAAAAAATGTTTGACTGCAAGTAAAATAAGTTTGTGATTAAACTGTGAATCCCAAAAGTTTGACTGCTTCTGTGCAGTGTTGAGGTCAGGACCTTCGCCTTTCTACTAGTATGAATGTTGATTGGATCTAAAAACAGTGATTTTGATATGATTTAGTGTGCAACAGGATTGGTGTCAGAAGGGTTACCCAGCTGGCAGTGTTGTTCATATAAACCCTTCCATATTAAAGAGGCAGCTCACATTATAGATTACCTGCCATAGGCGCAGTGTTTGTGTACCATAAGAGGGAATTTAACATACAGCCTTTTCAGTTTAAGTTTTGCCACGTTTTGCCAGCGCTGAATGGTTGGCATGTAACTCCCACCAATACCTGAATACTTGAAAAATACAAATTAGCAGCTAAAGGCTGCCAAAACATTAATTGCGGATGCTTCCAACCTGTCATTCCCATCCACACTGGCTAATAAAGACATATCGTAAATCATTTGATGTAGGGGCTTCAGCTCAACAGCAAACAAAACTTTTGGATTCACACACACAAAAAAAAATAAAAATTGTCGATTTACATTTTAATTGCAAATTACTTTTGTGATTGTGCACCTGTTCTGTTTGCTTGCAGTCTAAACAAGGCAAAGGTAACACCAGGTTGTCCCAGCTGTGTTTACCTGTGGTAGGATGAACTGAAATTTCCGCCAGTGCTCTATTTAACTGTTGACTAACTTTGCCATCACTCACCATAAATCGTCTGCTCTGACTACTGAAACTGATTAGAAATTCATCGTCACACAAAAATGTTCATTTCACTTTTTTTTCCTGTCAGTGCTGGAAACAAGTGTCTGTTTTTTGGTAGCGACCATAGCAAAGGTGTGGTGTGCATTGGTTGTGTTTATCTTGGGATTCTCAGCTGGACTGAGATGAATTAAGCTCAGAATAATTTGTTGAGCCATTAGGTGTGAAATCCACACCTTTTAGGTTGGAAATATAATTATTGAGACTTGAAACATTGAAATACATTGCAGCCATTTCTAACTCTGTTGTTGGTTTTTCTAATAAAAGTTTTATATTACTCTGATTTCAGGGCAAACACAAGAACTCTGGTATCTGCTGCAGCATGATTTACCTACATTTACTTAAAAACTGAGCCATAAATGTACTGTGTTAGTGTCTTTTTTGTTCTCTCATTGTTGCTTGTGCTTCCCTGCTGTATCTATGGTAATAAACTACTGTGAGTCCAGACCTCTGAAAGACTGATGTGTTCCTGCATCGGACGTATTCCCTCGAGTGAGCGGGCCTCCTCTCAAGTTCTCAGAGACAAAGCTCTTTTGTGCTCTCCTTCAGGGGATGGAATGATTTCATGTCTGCGTGCGTCAGTACTTCTGTTTTTTTCCTTTGCTCTTGTGGTCTTGCCTGTTTACGTAATTCTGTCGATCACTTTGGGAATTGGCTTTTTTTCTGCTGCCGTCTGCTTACATCTGACTTTCAGCATTTCAGTTCCAAAATGGGCACACCCCGAGCTTATGTGCTCGTTAGGCTCAAATGAGTTTGGATAGGCCGTTTGTCTTTTTCTTGAAGGTTTTGGTGCTGCAGAGTCAATTATCGCTAACAAACAGAGGCTTCACAGACGCACAAAGACTCGCAATCGTTGCATAAACTTGTTAGTCGGGTTAGTTGTTATGTCCCAGCTCAGCTAGGATGGTGGGAAATGTCATTCAGCCAGACATTAAAACGCAAGATTTATGAATTACAAAAGAGGCAAACTGCATGGATAAACATGGCTGCTGAGTGCTGACAAATCAAAGAAAAGAACAGAAGGTAGTCTTCGAGTTCACAAGATTGCAAAACTGCGAAAGAAAATAGCTCCCTTCCCAAAACAAAGTGCAGAGCAGCAACACCCTTTTCCCTAATGGACCTAAACCAAAGAAACGGCTAATGTGTGTAATGTGCAATGTAATGGAGTGCGTGCAACTGTGCGTCTAAACTTGGCCCGGCCCCAGGCAGGCGGTAACAAGTACCTCAAAAACACCATTACTTCTCCTTAGTAGCTGCTCATAACCTTAAAACTGAATCAGCAGAACACATCTTAGTGTGTGCATCACAAACAGCATTTTTCAATGGCTTCAATGGGGCATCAACCAGGTGGATCTAGTGATAGTTGGGCAGGACAGGGCATCTCTCTCTAATCAGCAACGAGTGCAGCCAGAAGGCAGAGTGATTGTCGCAGAGCCAAGTGACTGCACAGCAGAGGCTGCATTTGACAAAAATAGTCAAGAGTTAAGGACATGGGAGCAACAGCAGCCACTGCCATGACAATCAGAGTTGTATTTCAGTCACATTTATCTTCCATTCTGCATATCGTAAATCACTGTGGGAGGTTTAGATTGTCAGTGTAAGCCTATACCATTCCCAGAAAACAAAGATCTGCAACTTGTGCCCAGCATCTGCGCAGCATCGGGCAAACCACTGAGAAGTTTACAGTACAGTCATTCCCAAAACTATTCAGTGACATGTAGGTCAGCCAGATGCTTCAAAAACTGAGAACTGTTGCAGCAGACCCCAGAGAATTTCCAGTTTTTTCTAAAGCTAAACTCGTGAGGAAGATAATGGGGAAATGAATTGGTTTTCCTTGTTTTTATTGGAAATTATATGTTAACCATAAAATTAACAGTCTGGCGGTCACAGTGCGTGTCCAGTCTTCAATCACATTTCACTGTTTTGCATCGACAACCAAGAATAGAGAGCAGGATAGGAAACCAAAGGTTTGTACAGTTTTCCATGCCTAAGGTTAACTTTACATTAAACAAAGTATGAAACATAAATCCTCTTAAATAACAGGAGTGCAGTGAATCAAAAGAAACATTGCAAACTACCGCATGATGACACATTTAGTAGCTGCACTGCACATTTCTACACTGTGATGTCACATGTTTTATCATTAGAGGCTTAAATATTAAGTATGTAGCAAGAATGAGAGTAGGAAAACAATGGCTTTAACAGGAAAATTAAATTTCATAAAAAATACACAACTTTAACAATATAAATGCAGCTTCACAAAGAAGCAAATCACACGGCTCCAATTGTATGAAGCAAAATCATGGACAATGTAGTTCACCAAAGTGAGGCTTGCAGCTTCACTGCACGACTCTTCAGTCTTTCTTCCACTT
This sequence comes from Pterophyllum scalare, assembly GCA_024447675.2. NCBI lineage: Eukaryota > Metazoa > Chordata > Actinopteri > Cichliformes > Cichlidae > Pterophyllum > Pterophyllum scalare. Next base: position 29,287 of record JAMQGT020003835.1, read on the forward strand.
AAATCAAACCTTTCTGTTAAATTTTCAGTTTGTGGAGATCATTTCTAGAGCTCAGAAGTCGTTTTTTGTCATTTCTGGAGCAGTTAAGATTACACTTGCAAGACTCGATCATCATCACCATCCTCCTCAAGGTCTCTCCATTTTTGCACTGAAAACGGACAGGTATTGTCTGGGTCCTGTGAGGCTTGCAGCATTGCCCTTCTGAGCAGGACCCGCAGTACCTGGGCTGGAACTTCCTCAGGCTTTGGCAGCCTGCATAGGACAGTTGAATTGGATGGCTGGTTTTTCCTCTGTGGTTGCATTTTTGACCTTTCTGCAAGAGAGAAAAAGTCAAGACTTTAGTCTTAAATGTAGCACGAGGGTTCCCAACCTGTAATGTAAATAGTCATTAGCAAACGGTGTACCTTTGAGGTCAATTGTTTGCATGGACGGATTTCACAGATTCGAGTTTCTTTCACCAGCTTGCACTGGGTGTTGCGGTTGGTCACCCTGGTGGACACTCCAGCACCACAGGATTTGGAGCAGGGCGACCAGGCTGTGGTTTGAGGTGTGCACTGGGCTCCTCTGGCAAACATGTGGTTCACTGAATGACTCCTGAAAGCTGTACAGATGGTTTTCAAGTATAGGCTTTTAAGTTAAGGGTAGGTTAAAAGAAAATGGACGGCAAGACTAAATGCAAGAAAAATCAAGAATTGCTCACCAGGTAGAGACTTTGAATCTCTTTCCCACACAGATATGAACTCATTCTTTTTGATGAGGTCATCTTCAGTGGTTTTGACTTTGCTGTACTTTCTTCTGTGCTTTTTTATCTTTGCTTCCTCGGGGCACACTAGTTGTTCACAGCAGTGTCCTGCTACCTTGATCCGCCTTGGTTTGGCACAGCCTGACACGGGCAGCAAGAATTCACGTGGGCACAGGGAGATACATCCGACTGCACCATCAATGCAAGTACACTGGTGTTTGCAGTTTGGATGGAAGGTTTCCCCGTTCTGGTAAATCTTGCTGTTGTACTCGCATGTTCTCCCATTTAATTTGGCTGTTAAAGGGAAGCAGAGAAAGGCTGATGTGAGGAAAAAGTGAGATTTATAAAACAAAAAAGGCAGAAAAGAGAAAAGAAGTCAGTGTACCTCGACAGACGCCCTTATCCGACCCATATCCACCTCCAAAGTTGCACTCCAGTCCCTTCGTAGCGTCACATGGATGTGTCTTGCTGCAGTCTTCAAAGAGCTGTCGGGCACAAACCTTACAGCATCCACAGCTGTCCAGCATGAGGCTGACTCCGGCTGCACATGTTGGGACTTTAAGGGGACACCGGCAGTCGTTTGGACATGCGGCCGACACCTGGGGATAGATCAAATATCCCACCTTTGTAATCAACATTTTTTCATCCAAATCTGTCCCTACATGACAGTAGGCAGTAGGTAGAGTATTTTTTTTTCCTCACCAGTGTAATGCAGAAGATCTCAACAACAAAGACTTTCCACATCTTCTTAAGATGAAGCAATCTTTCCCGAGTGAAGAAAGAAAACCAGTCTTCTTGATAACACAGCAGCCCTGGCAGTGAGATGATGAGTTTTTGCTCTCTCTGTCTTTGAGAGTCCCCATCTCCTTTTATCCACTTCTACCAGATCTGACGTAGTCTAAAAGAGGTGTCCCGAAACTATGAGAGGAATGCTTCTCCATGCGTCCTCCCATAAACCCAGCAGACCCCCCACACACACACACACACCCACACCCGCACTCAGCGTGCCAAGAACCACCCTGTGCAGCTTCCTCCTCTGCCAGGGATTTCTCTCCAGTTTCATCATGTAATGTTTTATTTTATTATTTCCAGCCAAAGGGATATTTCTGACTTTTCTACCAGTACAAAGATTCTCCAAAAATAAAATATTACATAACATACAAAAGAAAGGTGTGGACTATTCACTGAATGCAGTGCTGGAAACTGAATTTTCTGTTTTGTTAAACATTAATTGCTTTTCTGTGTAACTGTATGCTACTTATACCTGCGTCCTGTGAATGCATTATTTGTTTTTTCTACTTTTTTAAAACTTTTTTTTCAGTTTTATTCAGTTTTTCAAATTTATATATTGTTATGAAAAAGCTCTTATGCCTAAGTCTTAACCAAGAGTCTACCAGCTGGTGGTATACCGTATATGTATGTATAACTGGCAGCTGAAATGCATGTAAGCGTGGCTCCTTAAGGGATTCAACACTGGGCCGCTGCAAGTTCTGACATAAATATTGCAGGGAAGCCACATATTTCTATGACCAAGTGAATTTCTCCCTCAACTGCAGCTGCATTTAGATTGTTGTCTGCAAATAGTGCAAATAGTGTTTATATTTTCCAGCCTTGCTCATGTTAAAGATTAAATTTCTTTGAGTCACCCTATAAAGGTGTGTGTGTGTGTGTATGGATTTGAATTTGATTGTAGGATTTCATAAAGGATAAAAGAGTCTCCTGGAATGTTTGAAACTTGGTAATCCTTTGTTTAGTCTAAATCAGAGCAACCAGAGACACATGACAAAAAACAAGAATAAAAAGAAAAACGAAGCAATGCCCAAAGCAACATTCCTTTCAGGATGAACTCTGCAGGTTTCTTTGAAATAGATGCCAGGGTAAAAAGCATCTTCTTCCATCCACATCAAAGAAGAATGGCATTTATAAGGGAGCGAGTGCCTTTCCTTTAATTATAACCTGTGAGAATAAGAGGCTGAGCAGATTGCCACAGTCTCCTTTTTCTCTAACTAAGGTTACAAAGGCCAGTTTGCTGGAGTGCCAGCTCCAGCAGATGAGGAGTGAACAAGCAAGTGTGAGCTTGGTGATTTTGCCGAGTACCTGGAAATCTCTGACTCTGTTGTGGTTTGGAGTGAAAGCCTCCTTCAAAAACTTTAATATAACGAATCTGCACAAACATGTCAGGTAAAAGGAACAGAAGAGGACGTGGAGGGCCGTCTGCATCTCACATTCCCACAGTTTGAATTGTTTGCTCATACACAGGTTTAAGGTCATAAAAAGCTGTTACCCTTAAAGGAATAGTTTTCACTTTTTTGGAGCTGATATCGGTTATATCAAATATCTAATATGCCAATCACATGGCAACTCAGTGCATTTAGAAAGGAGAGTGAGATGACTTTTGATATCACTGTTTTGATATTGCTGTTTATACCTGTCTGTAATCCACTGAGCATTTATGTTTTCAAAAGGAAACATTAAATAAAAAAGGTGCAATGCAGCTAAAAAGATGCAGCTGTACTGCTTCTATTCTGCTGGTCAGTGTTGCTGCAGAAAGCTTCACCTCTGTAAGTGGAACTTTTCCTCAAAATTTGACATTACTTATAGGTGCAATAATGGCATTTGATAAAAAAAAAAATAAAACAATGAGCTCATAAAAGCATTTTTATAAGAAATAACAGAAAGTTATACAAAGAATAAAACTCATGTAACCCTGTTGATTCATTATGTTTGTGCCTTGAAAAAGTCTGGATGCAACAACATTCCCAAGATGCATGGTTGCAACTTAGTTCACACCTAAAATAGGGAACTGAAGACCTGAACATATATGATAAATCTTGGTGTAATGATGAATGAGGACCTTAGTGTCACTGACAACAACAAGGCCGTAACCAAATCAGCTGTTCGGCATCTCAGCGGTCCAGCTGAACTGAGAGTCCCAGCAAGATCTAGAGAAGGTTATTCACACCTTTATTTCTTGTAGCGTCGATACTGCAATGCTCTTTTTTTATCGTCCTCCCTAAAAAGACTATTAGACAGAGTCGATTCAGAATTCTGCTGCTAGAATTTTAACTTAAACCAGGACGATATCACTCCAATTCTCAGCTCCCTGCATTGGCTTCCTGAAAGATATAGAACTGATTTCAAAGTATTGCTTATTGTCTATAACTCATTAAATCCCTTGGACCCTAAATATACTGTATATTTTTAATGAATACCAACCTGGTGCACAGATGTGAAACTATTCGGGGTGACAAGGCATTTAAGTTGCGATGCTGTCCACTGAGGCCAGCACTTCTCCAACCTATATTTTTTTTTAAACAAGCAAACAGTATTATTCTTTACTGCTTTTAAATAATCAGGTAGCTGCACCATTTCTTTCTATTTTATTTCTAGTTTTGATTTTATCTTGTAAAGCGGATTGGATGACTGTAGTGTTTGAAAGGTGCTGTATAAATAAACCTGCCCTGTCTTGCAAAAACCCATATATTAAAGTGTATTTATAATAATGCCAAACTATTCCTCTATGAGCCATAATAATCAAACATCTTAGAATAAAAGGAAATATGAATCCATTTTCTCATATCTTGCAATTTACCTCTTGTATAAGAGCAACATATAATTACTTGAAGATAATTCTATCAGAGAGAACTTTTATCTTCCCACAGATATTTGATACATGCTAGGAGTGGACGTGTATTGCACAGTACTGTGCAGCACCCAGTTAAAATGACATAACCCTGATACTTAATGGGATACACCCAAATGAGTAAGGTGGGTGGACAGGTGGGTTGTAATGGGTTGTAGAAAAAAGCAATAAAAGAAGTAATTTTGAACAGATCCAGGCTGTAGACAAGATATGAGATTAAAATTCTGAGACTGAAAGGTAGACATACCTCCTCAGTTGCACATACTGTAAAACCACAGTGGATATGAGGCCATGGTGGTTCCTTGGCTCTTATGTGAGAGTGGGTCTTGTGCGGATGTGACTGAAAGTCCAGTTCATGACATCATTTCTATAAATGCCTTCTTTTCTTTGTGTCTGGCTCTGCGCAAAGGGAACTCAGGAGTCAGCCCGCTGGGTTCATTTGGAATGCGCAGCTGGTTATTTCCAGGATGCTGTGCTCTGCTCTCCAGCATGAATGATGGGAATTGTCATGGAGCGAGGTGGGCACGCATTGTCAGTTTCTGTTAATGCTCATTCAACAATTTTTTTCCATGTAAAGACAACAATCCACGTACAGTTCAGACCTTTTAACATCTGACATTTCTTCCTGCGCCACTTATCCCACAGAAATTGCTGTAGTGCAACAGCAGCCAAACAGCTGTGAGAGGCTGCATTTCTCCTTTGTTTCAAATCATTTTGAATCATTATCACTGCATTAAAAAAATTTTTTTTTAAAACCCTCAAAGGAAGCAACTGAGACCCGTGGCCAGATTTTGTTTCACAGACGTTTCTGCTTGCTAAAGGTGTTTTCACACAACACACACTACACTGCAGAGCATGACAAAACAAGCCTGAGAAGAATCTCCCTGAGAGCCATCCTCTATTGGTGCTGTACAGAGATTAGAGGGAAGTGAAGATCTGTATGTTTTCCAGCCATTGTATGATAGATTTCATGATTACCAGAGTGTTACATCACTTCTGCTTCATTGGGCTTCATTTTGTATTTATGAACTTTGACCTTGCGTTCTCTCTGCTTTAGTTTTTTTTTTAACTAAAAAGTTTATCATTACTAGTTGTATAGCAGCTGCTGCCTTTTGAATAGTTCATGCATCTAATACTATGATCCTTCAGCTTTATTTGTGTATATGTTCATCAGCTCCACCTCAGCCTGTTAAATTATTAAAATGCTTCTTAATTTTTATATATTAGTAATAATTTTATCGCAAGATACACATTAGATACTTATGAACCTGAAAGTGTGTTCTGTGTGATGGGCGCTAAGTCCCTGCTGCATCAACAGTGCTTTGGTATCCAAGGAGCACGAGATGCCAGTCAAACGTGGTGCGTGCAGCTACGCAGGCTTTCAAGAAGGTTTAATCAGGCAAAGTGAGTGAGAGCTTGGATATGCACAGCTGCATTTAAAACACACTCATGCATAAAAGACAATATAACTCCGCATTAATTACTTTAATATTTGCTTCTGCTGATACAGTTTCAGATTGGTGTTCAGTTTGTGGTGCTGTTGAGCCGCTTTTTGTTACACTGAGAGGTTTTTTCCAATATTCTGTTGATCCAGTTTGTACAGTGTATCATAGACTAAATATTAAATAAAATACAGACTTAGTTCAGACCGGATTAATCTTAGGTACACATAAAAAAAAAACTGCCAGGCACAGCTAGAATTGGCCACAGACTGGTTCAAAGTGCTTCATTTACTCAACTTCAAGGTGCTTAAACTTTGTAGAATTTTCATGTGGGCCTATTTAACTTCTACACTGCACTTCACGAGAAACTTTTTATCTGACAGCGATGGTTATTTTGCACACAATGATTCTACCCACAAAACATGCAATCAAATTGTAAAATATTAGCATTTCTGTGAAACGAAAAAACCCCTGCATCTCATTAAAAAGCCTGAGCTTCCCCTTAGACTTGCATCAGTGCAACAAATCAGCAGCAGTAGTTCAGAAAAATAAAATATAATTTTCCAATTTGATTATTTTTATTTATCTCACTTATGAATTAAAATGAGCTGAAAATAGATTTGTGCTTGAATTTCTTTGTAAATTACAGACATCCTATGTATTTTGTAGCCTGCAGCAAGCTAATAGAAGTAAATATTTAAAGTAAATGCATTAAAAATAAAAATGCCAAACTTTTTTTAAGTGTAAAGACAAAATACAAATTTTTTTACCTGGCCGGAGATTTTTTTAAAAATCCCTCTTGCTCCTATACAAACCTGCCAGATCACAAGAGGTATCATTTCTTATTAAATTGTTTTCTCATTTAATAAGTGACCTTAAGATCTCTAAAAATAAAAATAACTGCAATTTCAAAACTGAGTGTTTCCATATTCATTGATACTATCATTGCGCTACAGTTTACAGATCACAGTGGAAGAACACCCAATCAAAGTGATTTATTTAAAATTGTTATGATTCAGACAACTGTACTAGATCTAAAAATACTTTACTCTTCAGACATATTTAACTGGACAATTCACTGCAGTTTTGACACTTTGCAGACCCATCCAGTGGGCCTAATTGGACCCTTTAGAGAGCCACTTTTTTCCCCTGGACCACATGTTTGACACCACTGGCCTATAGTATATTAGGTTTGCTGAAGTAGGTGTGTATCCAGATACATGCAATGCTTGCTTTTTCTTTAAATGCAGGCTATCGTGCAGTAGACATTGTGAGGTATCGCCCAAACGTGGGAGAGATAATAAGGTCCGACAGCACCACCCAATGGAGTGAATGAGAACAGCGCGTCACCGTCGTCGGAAGCATTGAAGCGCAAGAAGTCCTACAGCAGGACAAGAAACCGAGAAAGTGGGTCAGTTTCGACCTGTTCTGGTAAAGTCGCAGAAGTCTGAGGGTGAATATGCACTTTTTGTTTGAAGTTACCGGCAGAAAGCAGCTCTGAGTGGGAAACTGACGGCTCTGCCGTGTGTACTTCTCTCTTGTCGTAGTTAAACCTCGACACAATCAGGAAGTCCGGGGATATTTTTTTTTCCGTTCTTGAAACAAAAAAGTTGAATGGATGGTCGATACGCCACCCTTTATCGATTTATAATAAGGTGTCAGATTTTTTAACTTTTACTGTTCAATTATTTTTGTAGTTTTAATTAACTACTGCGAGATTATTAACTTATCTTCAGTCGTCATTCGTTACCACCTGGATTTTCACTTTGCGGGGGGAGAGCGATGGATGCTCCTCACCTCACTGAAGATGAAATGGCAGACATAAAGAAAGACGTGAGTATCATAATCCAGACACGCGATGGCATCCTAATCCTATCCTGGCCGATATCTCTGATGAGGTGAAATAGACTACAGCAAAATATTTGTACCTTGTTTGTCGTTAAGGGCCTATTAAAGGAGGAATTACCCCACCACACCCTTTCTGTGACCACACAATCATCATTTTCTGTAAGATTTAACATCAGGACAATAAGTTTGAAGTTTAGGGCACTTATGGACATAAAGCCTGATTTGTATATGCCACAGAGAGCAGACCCAGGCCTGTTGTCATTGTTGGTTGGAGGGGGAAAACCCTGGACTCTTGTGTTTCCTGTTCTTTGACACCTCACAGTGTTCTCTTTTGTCGACACTGCGTGCCCGCTGTGTATCTCCAGGTCCTGACCAGACTGCGGCACTACCTCTGCGATAAAATCAGAGCAGATCGCCATCTGGACTACCTGCGCTCCCGCAGGATCCTTACGCGAGATGATGCAGAGGAGATCAGCTGCAGGACCACGCAGACCAAGAGGACAGCCGTGCTGCTGGACATACTGGCTGAGAACCCCCGCGGCCTAGATGCTTTGATTGAGTCAATCCGGGAGATGCGCTCGCAAAACTTTATCATCACTAAAATCACAGACGAGGTGCAAAAGGCCAAAAATGAGAAGCTCGAGTCCCTCAGAGGTTAATACTGCAATTCCCAAAATATTTGTGTGGTGCACGTCGGTGACAAGTGTTAAACGCTTTTGAAATTATAGGAATTAAAACTGTTCCCTTTTTTCTTTTTTCTGTGACTCAGCAGCAGGAGCTTCCAGTTCCTCATCTGACTGCACTTTCAGCACTCCAACCTCAACCAGCGACCTCCCCTCAACCTTTTCAAGCAACTCCACCTTACTCTTTCACCCCGATGGCGAGCGAAGCCCTTCCAACTCAGATGTAGCCGCATCACTCAATCTGCTGTCTTCACAGAAAGCTGGAGACTCATCCTCCGTGGCTTGCGCTAGCATCGCTGTACCTTCCACACCTTCCTCAAGCCTCCCAAAGCCAGGAGACCCTGGGGCGCCTCCTGTGCCAGAGGAGGTGATGGTCGAGTCCCCTTCCAGCATAGATGCTGGAGCGCCGGGGTGCACCAGCAGCGGAGGGGACCCAAATTTCCAGCCCCTCCGGTCGCGCTCGCTCACTCCAACTTCAACAAGGAGCATCTTTTAGGAGCGCACCCCGATAAGACAGTCCACATGCAGTTAAAGAGACAACCACAACACTCATCCTCTCTTTTTCTGTGTTATTTTTGCCTTTGGTGAGGCAGATGGTGATAAATTGCTGCACATATGATATTACTGTATACTACCACTATATTATTCACCTTTTAGAATGAAAATGGGGGTATTTCATTAGTTTTGTTTTTTGTTTGTCTTTTTAAACTGGTGCCAATTTGTTGCCTTAGTTTTCATATCAAACAAAAAAAAAAAAAACCTAGGTATGGGAAATGTTGCTTAGTTTAAAAAGGAAAATATGACTAAAATCAGAAAAAGGTGCGATCAAAGAAGAAAGAGGAAATCTGTGTATGCATCAGATGCATTTCTAACATGGTTAGATTTCCAGCGTGATATATCATGAGCTAAGAAAATGTGACTCACCTTCTCTAACCTCTCCGACTCTCTCGACTGGAGGTGTGATTTTTCTGATGAGCTGTAGGCTGAATGCAGTTACCATGTTTTATACACTGGAATGACTTGAGCACACGTGTGTGTGTGTGTGTGTGTGTGTGTGTGTGTGCGTGTCTATAAAGAGCCAGTCTTGGAACCCAAACTGATGTTTTTCTGGTTTTTTGTGCATTAAGTCGACAAGAATTTGCTTTCTGTTTTTGTCACTACAGCAGTCTTAAATTACAAAATATAGTTTGTGTCATGTCCCACTTTTTCCTTGATTCACTGGTCATGTAGTACTGATCTTTAGCAAACTAAAGTTTTATATATATATATATATATATAAACTTTGCTTGTGTGTTTCTTTTCTTTTTTGGCTGTGGTTAATTTTCTGTAGTGATTATGAGAATCATTAAAAAATGTTAGACTACCGATAGTTGTTGAAACAGAGCATTCAGTAATGTGATGACAGGTCGCTAATGTGTAAAAGCATTATGGGCGTGCAGAGGTTCTGTAACTGGGAGTTTTTTTTGTTTTTGTTCTGGAAAAAAACTGGAAAAGCTGCAAGTAGCGCAGAGGAATGATAGTCATTGCGGTGACGTCTGCCGTGGTGACTGTGCCACCTGGTTTTCATACACGGCTGAGAAGCCCTGAGTGTTAGACTGATTGTATTTTGGATCGCTGGTGCTCAGCAGTGCTAACAGGTATTTAATTTATTATCTTTATTGTATGTAGGATGAAGTTTAACACATTTAATGGCTCGTTTTAAAAATTTATGTAGGAGATTTAAAATATAGAATTACATAATAGCATAAAGTAAATATAAGCATCTACCTTTTATTCATTACTTTTTGTTTGCGGTTTTTTTAATTTATGTATTTATTTATTTTAAACACAAGAAAAGACTCACTCTATGTTAAGTAAGTGGCTTATTAAGCCTCTCAAATCTATACATTTCTCTCTGATTGTTGCTCCCTGTTGCAGGAAGTTCTGGTAAACTAAAATTGGTCAGTGTGTGCTAACCACATAGCTGTGGTTTTGTAGTGTGTTATAGATTTTTGTTGCATAATTAGTATGTACTGAAGTACAAAAATTAAACTGTAAAGGAGACAATAGCAACAGTGAACACATCCTGGAGAACCAGTTAGATAAACATCAAAATGACAAGAATGGTCGAATGCTTGCTTTATCTATTAAACATTTCTGATGTGTGGTGGAGATTCTGCAAAACCGTCTTTGCTCTTCAGTGTAATGGAGGAGGCCGAGCAGCTTTTGGCTGGCAGGTCAGAGGCGAGCAGGCAAAACGGCCACTGCAGCCTGGACACAAAGGTGGTGGAGGATTTCAGACGGAGGCTCAAATACTTCTTCATGAACCCCTGTGAGAAGTACAGAGCAAGGGGTCGGATACCGTGGAAACTGATGATACAAATATTAAAAATCGCAATCATTACTATCCAGGTAATCCTTTAATTAACTGTGAATGTGTACAGAGGTTAGGGGCTATTTGTCTCATCTGCATAACTTTCTTCCACCGTTTCCAAACAGCTTGTCTCCTTTGGCCTGAGCAATGAAATGATGGTCACTTTCAAAGACGAAAATCTGATGACCTTCAGGAATCTGTTCCTCAAAGGATACAAGGATCACCAGTACGGAAGCTTTTCTCTTTACACCAAAAGAGATGTGTATGAGCACATTAACTACATTGTCAGCAAGGTACTGAAATCTTGGGAAAATTCTAATTTCTCTTTATAATTTTATCCCATTAAAACATATTTTGTGTTTTCTGTTTGCTGTTTCAGTACACCAGTCTCCAAAACCTCACTGTAGGTAACCTTGTGTATGAGCAGGTTAATGGTGACTACACTCCTCTGACTGTGTGTCAAGTGTTCTACAGAAACAGCACGACTGATCCTGAAGATGACACCTTTGATATTGATCCGCATATTGATGAAGGTACAAAAGCATAAAGTAGCCGCAAAACTGTTGAGGCCAAGTGACTACCTTGGGTTGTATCCATATACTTAATATTCTATCCAAGATATATTTATGGGAAGCTCGATTCATGGCACGAATGGAAAATAATCCCACTGCACACTTGTGGCGTGAAAAGAGGAAGCTCGTTCTGGTGTTCACAGGGATTTGTGCTTAATCGTTCCTCTGCTCTAAACTAAAAATGAGACAACTTTTGAACACGTTTTCTCCTCCCCATAGATTGTATTTCCATACACCCTATGCAACCATTGAGCAATAACACTTTGGCAACACATGCCAACTTCTCTTTGGATTTCAAAAGGTGACTAAACTAAAAATACTGGTTTCATGTCCAGTGGTAAGAGTGTTCGCCTGCTAATATTATGTTTGTGTGTCCAGGCTGCTATCAGTGAACATCTACCTTAGTCTGAAAACTATCAATCTGCAGACAGCAATAGACCAACTGAACCAAGTAACAGGGAAAACCACCATATTGCTATCTGCAGATTGATAGTTTTCAGACTAAGGTAGATGTTCACTGATAGCAGCCTGGACACACAAACATAATATTAGCAGGCAACACTCTTACCACTGGACATGAAACCAGTATTTTTAGTTTAGTCACCTTTTGAAATCCAAAGAGAAGTTGGCATGTGTTGCCAAAGTGTTATTGCTCAATGGTTGCATAGGGTGTATGGAAATACAATCTATGGGGAGGAGAAAACGTGTTCAAAAGTTGTCTCATTTTTAGTTTAGCAGAGGAACGATTAAGCACAAATCCCTGTGAACACCAGAACGAGCTTCCTCTTTTCACGCCACAAGTGTGCAGTGGGATTATTTTCCATTCGTGCCATGAATCAGCTTCCATAAATATATCTTGGATAGAATATTAAGTATATGGATACAACCCAAGGTAGTCACTTGGCCTCAACAGTTTTGCGGCTACTTTATGCTTTTGTACCTTCATCAATATGCGGATCAATATCAAAGGTGTCATCTTCAGGATCAATGGTGCTGTTTCTGTAGAACACTTGACACACAGTCAGAGGAGTGTAGTCACCATTAACCTGCTCATACACAAGGTTACCTACAGTGAGGTTTTGGAGACTGGTGTACTGAAACAGCAAACAGAAAACACAAAATATGTTTTAATGGGATAAAATTATAAAGAGAAATTAGAATTTTCCCAAGATTTCAGTACCTTGCTGACAATGTAGTTAATGTGCTCATACACATCTCTTTTGGTGTAAAGAGAAAAGCTTCCGTACTGGTGATCCTTGTATCCTTTGAGGAACAGATTCCTGAAGGTCATCAGATTTTCGTCTTTGAAAGTGACCATCATTTCATTGCTCAGGCCAAAGGAGACAAGCTGTTTGGAAACGGTGGAAGAAAGTTATGCAGATGAGACAAATAGCCCCTAACCTCTGTACACATTCACAGTTAATTAAAGGATTACCTGGATAGTAATGATTGCGATTTTTAATATTTGTATCATCAGTTTCCACGGTATCCGACCCCTTGCTCTGTACTTCTCACAGGGGTTCATGAAGAAGTATTTGAGCCTCCGTCTGAAATCCTCCACCACCTTTGTGTCCAGGCTGCAGTGGCCGTTTTGCCTGCTCGCCTCTGACCTGCCAGCCAAAAGCTGCTCGGCCTCCTCCATTACACTGAAGAGCAAAGACGGTTTTGCAGAATCTCCACCACACATCAGAAATGTTTAATAGATAAAGCAAGCATTCGACCATTCTTGTCATTTTGATGTTTATCTAACTGGTTCTCCAGGATGTGTTCACTGTTGCTATTGTCTCCTTTACAGTTTAATTTTTGTACTTCAGTACATACTAATTATGCAACAAAAATCTATAACACACTACAAAACCACAGCTATGTGGTTAGCACACACTGACCAATTTTAGTTTACCAGAACTTCCTGCAACAGGGAGCAACAATCAGAGAGAAATGTATAGATTTGAGAGGCTTAATAAGCCACTTACTTAACATAGAGTGAGTCTTTTCTTGTGTTTAAAATAAATAAATACATAAATTAAAAAAACCGCAAACAAAAAGTAATGAATAAAAGGTAGATGCTTATATTTACTTTATGCTATTATGTAATTCTATATTTTAAATCTCCTACATAAATTTTTAAAACGAGCCATTAAATGTGTTAAACTTCATCCTACATACAATAAAGATAATAAATTAAATACCTGTTAGCACTGCTGAGCACCAGCGATCCAAAATACAATCAGTCTAACACTCAGGGCTTCTCAGCCGTGTATGAAAACCAGGTGGCACAGTCACCACGGCAGACGTCACCGCAATGACTATCATTCCTCTGCGCTACTTGCAGCTTTTCCAGTTTTTTTCCAGAACAAAAACAAAAAAAACTCCCAGTTACAGAACCTCTGCACGCCCATAATGCTTTTACACATTAGCGACCTGTCATCACATTACTGAATGCTCTGTTTCAACAACTATCGGTAGTCTAACATTTTTTAATGATTCTCATAATCACTACAGAAAATTAACCACAGCCAAAAAAGAAAAGAAACACACAAGCAAAGTTTATATATATATATATATATATAAAACTTTAGTTTGCTAAAGATCAGTACTACATGACCAGTGAATCAAGGAAAAAGTGGGACATGACACAAACTATATTTTGTAATTTAAGACTGCTGTAGTGACAAAAACAGAAAGCAAATTCTTGTCGACTTAATGCACAAAAAACCAGAAAAACATCAGTTTGGGTTCCAAGACTGGCTCTTTATAGACACGCACACACACACACACACACACACACACACACACACACGTGTGCTCAAGTGCATTCCAGTGTATAAAACATGGTAACTGCATTCAGCCTACAGCTCATCAGAAAAATCACACCTCCAGTCGAGAGAGTCGGAGAGGTTAGAGAAGGTGAGTCACATTTTCTTAGCTCATGATATATCGCGCTGGAAATCTAACCATGTTAGAAATGCATCTGATGCATACACAGATTTCCTCTTTCTTCTTTGATCGCACCTTTTTCTGATTTTAGTCATATTTTCCTTTTTAAACTAAGCAACATTTCCCATACCTAGGTTTTTTTTTTTTTGTTTGATATGAAAACTAAGGCAACAAATTGGCACCAGTTTAAAAAGACAAACAAAAAACAAAACTAATGAAATACCCCCATTTTCATTCTAAAAGGTGAATAATATAGTGGTAGTATACAGTAATATCATATGTGCAGCAATTTATCACCATCTGCCTCACCAAAGGCAAAAATAACACAGAAAAAGAGAGGATGAGTGTTGTGGTTGTCTCTTTAACTGCATGTGGACTGTCTTATCGGGGTGCGCTCCTAAAAGATGCTCCTTGTTGAAGTTGGAGTGAGCGAGCGCGACCGGAGGGGCTGGAAATTTGGGTCCCCTCCGCTGCTGGTGCACCCCGGCGCTCCAGCATCTATGCTGGAAGGGGACTCGACCATCACCTCCTCTGGCACAGGAGGCGCCCCAGGGTCTCCTGGCTTTGGGAGGCTTGAGGAAGGTGTGGAAGGTACAGCGATGCTAGCGCAAGCCACGGAGGATGAGTCTCCAGCTTTCTGTGAAGACAGCAGATTGAGTGATGCGGCTACATCTGAGTTGGAAGGGCTTCGCTCGCCATCGGGGTGAAAGAGTAAGGTGGAGTTGCTTGAAAAGGTTGAGGGGAGGTCGCTGGTTGAGGTTGGAGTGCTGAAAGTGCAGTCAGATGAGGAACTGGAAGCTCCTGCTGCTGAGTCACAGAAAAAGAAAAAAGGGAACAGTTTTAATTCCTATAATTTCAAAAGCGTTTAACACTTGTCACCGACGTGCACCACACAAATATTTTGGGAATTGCAGTATTAACCTCTGAGGGACTCGAGCTTCTCATTTTTGGCCTTTTGCACCTCGTCTGTGATTTTAGTGATGATAAAGTTTTGCGAGCGCATCTCCCGGATTGACTCAATCAAAGCATCTAGGCCGCGGGGGTTCTCAGCCAGTATGTCCAGCAGCACGGCTGTCCTCTTGGTCTGCGTGGTCCTGCAGCTGATCTCCTCTGCATCATCTCGCGTAAGGATCCTGCGGGAGCGCAGGTAGTCCAGATGGCGATCTGCTCTGATTTTATCGCAGAGGTAGTGCCGCAGTCTGGTCAGGACCTGGAGATACACAGCGGGCACGCAGTGTCGACAAAAGAGAACACTGTGAGGTGTCAAAGAACAGGAAACACAAGAGTCCAGGGTTTTCCCCCTCCAACCAACAATGACAACAGGCCTGGGTCTGCTCTCTGTGGCATATACAAATCAGGCTTTATGTCCATAAGTGCCCTAAACTTCAAACTTATTGTCCTGATGTTAAATCTTACAGAAAATGATGATTGTGTGGTCACAGAAAGGGTGTGGTGGGGTAATTCCTCCTTTAATAGGCCCTTAACGACAAACAAGGTACAAATATTTTGCTGTAGTCTATTTCACCTCATCAGAGATATCGGCCAGGATAGGATTAGGATGCCATCGCGTGTCTGGATTATGATACTCACGTCTTTCTTTATGTCTGCCATTTCATCTTCAGTGAGGTGAGGAGCATCCATCGCTCTCCCCCGCAAAGTGAAAATCCAGGTGGTAACGAATGACGACTGAAGATAAGTTAATAATCTCGCAGTAGTTAATTAAAACTACAAAAATAATTGAACAGTAAAAGTTAAAAAATCTGACACCTTATTATAAATCGATAAAGGGTGGCGTATCGACCATCCATTCAACTTTTTTGTTTCAAGAACGGAAAAAAAAATATCCCCGGACTTCCTGATTGTGTCGAGGTTTAACTACGACAAGAGAGAAGTACACACGGCAGAGCCGTCAGTTTCCCACTCAGAGCTGCTTTCTGCCGGTAACTTCAAACAAAAAGTGCATATTCACCCTCAGACTTCTGCGACTTTACCAGAACAGGTCGAAACTGACCCACTTTCTCGGTTTCTTGTCCTGCTGTAGGACTTCTTGCGCTTCAATGCTTCCGACGACGGTGACGCGCTGTTCTCATTCACTCCATTGGGTGGTGCTGTCGGACCTTATTATCTCTCCCACGTTTGGGCGATACCTCACAATGTCTACTGCACGATAGCCTGCATTTAAAGAAAAAGCAAGCATTGCATGTATCTGGATACACACCTACTTCAGCAAACCTAATATACTATAGGCCAGTGGTGTCAAACATGTGGTCCAGGGGAAAAAAGTGGCTCTCTAAAGGGTCCAATTAGGCCCACTGGATGGGTCTGCAAAGTGTCAAAACTGCAGTGAATTGTCCAGTTAAATATGTCTGAAGAGTAAAGTATTTTTAGATCTAGTACAGTTGTCTGAATCATAACAATTTTAAATAAATCACTTTGATTGGGTGTTCTTCCACTGTGATCTGTAAACTGTAGCGCAATGATAGTATCAATGAATATGGAAACACTCAGTTTTGAAATTGCAGTTATTTTTATTTTTAGAGATCTTAAGGTCACTTATTAAATGAGAAAACAATTTAATAAGAAATGATACCTCTTGTGATCTGGCAGGTTTGTATAGGAGCAAGAGGGATTTTTAAAAAAATCTCCGGCCAGGTAAAAAAATTTGTATTTTGTCTTTACACTTAAAAAAAGTTTGGCATTTTTATTTTTAATGCATTTACTTTAAATATTTACTTCTATTAGCTTGCTGCAGGCTACAAAATACATAGGATGTCTGTAATTTACAAAGAAATTCAAGCACAAATCTATTTTCAGCTCATTTTAATTCATAAGTGAGATAAATAAAAATAATCAAATTGGAAAATTATATTTTATTTTTCTGAACTACTGCTGCTGATTTGTTGCACTGATGCAAGTCTAAGGGGAAGCTCAGGCTTTTTAATGAGATGCAGGGGTTTTTTCGTTTCACAGAAATGCTAATATTTTACAATTTGATTGCATGTTTTGTGGGTAGAATCATTGTGTGCAAAATAACCATCGCTGTCAGATAAAAAGTTTCTCGTGAAGTGCAGTGTAGAAGTTAAATAGGCCCACATGAAAATTCTACAAAGTTTAAGCACCTTGAAGTTGAGTAAATGAAGCACTTTGAACCAGTCTGTGGCCAATTCTAGCTGTGCCTGGCAGTTTTTTTTTTTTATGTGTACCTAAGATTAATCCGGTCTGAACTAAGTCTGTATTTTATTTAATATTTAGTCTATGATACACTGTACAAACTGGATCAACAGAATATTGGAAAAAACCTCTCAGTGTAACAAAAAGCGGCTCAACAGCACCACAAACTGAACACCAATCTGAAACTGTATCAGCAGAAGCAAATATTAAAGTAATTAATGCGGAGTTATATTGTCTTTTATGCATGAGTGTGTTTTTAAATGCAGCTGTGCATATCCAAGCTCTCACTCACTTTGCCTGATTAAACCTTCTTGAAAGCCTGCGTAGCTGCACGCACCACGTTTGACTGGCATCTCGTGCTCCTTGGATACCAAAGCACTGTTGATGCAGCAGGGACTTAGCGCCCATCACACAGAACACACTTTCAGGTTCATAAGTATCTAATGTGTATCTTGCGATAAAATTATTACTAATATATAAAAATTAAGAAGCATTTTAATAATTTAACAGGCTGAGGTGGAGCTGATGAACATATACACAAATAAAGCTGAAGGATCATAGTATTAGATGCATGAACTATTCAAAAGGCAGCAGCTGCTATACAACTAGTAATGATAAACTTTTTAGTTAAAAAAAAACTAAAGCAGAGAGAACGCAAGGTCAAAGTTCATAAATACAAAATGAAGCCCAATGAAGCAGAAGTGATGTAACACTCTGGTAATCATGAAATCTATCATACAATGGCTGAAAACATACAGATCTTCACTTCCCTCTAATCTCTGTACAGCACCAATAGAGGATGGCTCTCAGGGGAGATTCTTCTCAGGCTTGTTTTGTCATGCTCTGCAGTGTAGTGTGTGTTGTGTGAAAACACCTTTAGCAAGCAGAAACGTCTGTGAAACAAAATCTGGCCACGGGTCTCAGTTGCTTCCTTTGAGGGTTTTAAAAAAAAAAATTTTTTTAATGCAGTGATAATGATTCAAAATGATTTGAAACAAAGGAGAAATGCAGCCTCTCACAGCTGTTTGGCTGCTGTTGCACTACAGCAATTTCTGTGGGATAAGTGGCGCAGGAAGAAATGTCAGATGTTAAAAGGTCTGAACTGTACGTGGATTGTTGTCTTTACATGGAAAAAAATTGTTGAATGAGCATTAACAGAAACTGACAATGCGTGCCCACCTCGCTCCATGACAATTCCCATCATTCATGCTGGAGAGCAGAGCACAGCATCCTGGAAATAACCAGCTGCGCATTCCAAATGAACCCAGCGGGCTGACTCCTGAGTTCCCTTTGCGCAGAGCCAGACACAAAGAAAAGAAGGCATTTATAGAAATGATGTCATGAACTGGACTTTCAGTCACATCCGCACAAGACCCACTCTCACATAAGAGCCAAGGAACCACCATGGCCTCATATCCACTGTGGTTTTACAGTATGTGCAACTGAGGAGGTATGTCTACCTTTCAGTCTCAGAATTTTAATCTCATATCTTGTCTACAGCCTGGATCTGTTCAAAATTACTTCTTTTATTGCTTTTTTCTACAACCCATTACAACCCACCTGTCCACCCACCTTACTCATTTGGGTGTATCCCATTAAGTATCAGGGTTATGTCATTTTAACTGGGTGCTGCACAGTACTGTGCAATACACGTCCACTCCTAGCATGTATCAAATATCTGTGGGAAGATAAAAGTTCTCTCTGATAGAATTATCTTCAAGTAATTATATGTTGCTCTTATACAAGAGGTAAATTGCAAGATATGAGAAAATGGATTCATATTTCCTTTTATTCTAAGATGTTTGATTATTATGGCTCATAGAGGAATAGTTTGGCATTATTATAAATACACTTTAATATATGGGTTTTTGCAAGACAGGGCAGGTTTATTTATACAGCACCTTTCAAACACTACAGTCATCCAATCCGCTTTACAAGATAAAATCAAAACTAGAAATAAAATAGAAAGAAATGGTGCAGCTACCTGATTATTTAAAAGCAGTAAAGAATAATACTGTTTGCTTGTTTAAAAAAAAATATAGGTTGGAGAAGTGCTGGCCTCAGTGGACAGCATCGCAACTTAAATGCCTTGTCACCCCGAATAGTTTCACATCTGTGCACCAGGTTGGTATTCATTAAAAATATACAGTATATTTAGGGTCCAAGGGATTTAATGAGTTATAGACAATAAGCAATACTTTGAAATCAGTTCTATATCTTTCAGGAAGCCAATGCAGGGAGCTGAGAATTGGAGTGATATCGTCCTGGTTTAAGTTAAAATTCTAGCAGCAGAATTCTGAATCGACTCTGTCTAATAGTCTTTTTAGGGAGGACGATAAAAAAGAGCATTGCAGTATCGACGCTACAAGAAATAAAGGTGTGAATAACCTTCTCTAGATCTTGCTGGGACTCTCAGTTCAGCTGGACCGCTGAGATGCCGAACAGCTGATTTGGTTACGGCCTTGTTGTTGTCAGTGACACTAAGGTCCTCATTCATCATTACACCAAGATTTATCATATATGTTCAGGTCTTCAGTTCCCTATTTTAGGTGTGAACTAAGTTGCAACCATGCATCTTGGGAATGTTGTTGCATCCAGACTTTTTCAAGGCACAAACATAATGAATCAACAGGGTTACATGAGTTTTATTCTTTGTATAACTTTCTGTTATTTCTTATAAAAATGCTTTTATGAGCTCATTGTTTTATTTTTTTTTTTTATCAAATGCCATTATTGCACCTATAAGTAATGTCAAATTTTGAGGAAAAGTTCCACTTACAGAGGTGAAGCTTTCTGCAGCAACACTGACCAGCAGAATAGAAGCAGTACAGCTGCATCTTTTTAGCTGCATTGCACCTTTTTATTTAATGTTTCCTTTTGAAAACATAAATGCTCAGTGGATTACAGACAGGTATAAACAGCAATATCAAAACAGTGATATCAAAAGTCATCTCACTCTCCTTTCTAAATGCACTGAGTTGCCATGTGATTGGCATATTAGATATTTGATATAACCGATATCAGCTCCAAAAAAGTGAAAACTATTCCTTTAAGGGTAACAGCTTTTTATGACCTTAAACCTGTGTATGAGCAAACAATTCAAACTGTGGGAATGTGAGATGCAGACGGCCCTCCACGTCCTCTTCTGTTCCTTTTACCTGACATGTTTGTGCAGATTCGTTATATTAAAGTTTTTGAAGGAGGCTTTCACTCCAAACCACAACAGAGTCAGAGATTTCCAGGTATCGGCAAAATCACCAAGCTCACACTTGCTTGTTCACTCCTCATCTGCTGGAGCTGGCACTCCAGCAAACTGGCCTTTGTAACCTTAGTTAGAGAAAAAGGAGACTGTGGCAATCTGCTCAGCCTCTTATTCTCACAGGTTATAATTAAAGGAAAGGCACTCGCTCCCTTATAAATGCCATTCTTCTTTGATGTGGATGGAAGAAGATGCTTTTTACCCTGGCATCTATTTCAAAGAAACCTGCAGAGTTCATCCTGAAAGGAATGTTGCTTTGGGCATTGCTTCGTTTTTCTTTTTATTCTTGTTTTTTGTCATGTGTCTCTGGTTGCTCTGATTTAGACTAAACAAAGGATTACCAAGTTTCAAACATTCCAGGAGACTCTTTTATCCTTTATGAAATCCTACAATCAAATTCAAATCCATACACACACACACACACCTTTATAGGGTGACTCAAAGAAATTTAATCTTTAACATGAGCAAGGCTGGAAAATATAAACACTATTTGCACTATTTGCAGACAACAATCTAAATGCAGCTGCAGTTGAGGGAGAAATTCACTTGGTCATAGAAATATGTGGCTTCCCTGCAATATTTATGTCAGAACTTGCAGCGGCCCAGTGTTGAATCCCTTAAGGAGCCACGCTTACATGCATTTCAGCTGCCAGTTATACATACATATACGGTATACCACCAGCTGGTAGACTCTTGGTTAAGACTTAGGCATAAGAGCTTTTTCATAACAATATATAAATTTGAAAAACTGAATAAAACTGAAAAAAAAGTTTTAAAAAAGTAGAAAAAACAAATAATGCATTCACAGGACGCAGGTATAAGTAGCATACAGTTACACAGAAAAGCAATTAATGTTTAACAAAACAGAAAATTCAGTTTCCAGCACTGCATTCAGTGAATAGTCCACACCTTTCTTTTGTATGTTATGTAATATTTTATTTTTGGAGAATCTTTGTACTGGTAGAAAAGTCAGAAATATCCCTTTGGCTGGAAATAATAAAATAAAACATTACATGATGAAACTGGAGAGAAATCCCTGGCAGAGGAGGAAGCTGCACAGGGTGGTTCTTGGCACGCTGAGTGCGGGTGTGGGGTGTGTGTGTGTGTGTGGGGGGTCTGCTGGGTTTATGGGAGGACGCATGGAGAAGCATTCCTCTCATAGTTTCGGGACACCTCTTTAGACTACGTCAGATCTGGTAGAAGTGGATAAAAGGAGATGGGGACTCTCAAAAGACAGAGAGAGCAAAAACTCATCATCTCACTGCCAGGGCTGCTGTGTTATCAAGAAGACTGGTTTTCTTTCTTCACTCGGGAAAGATTGCTTCATCTTAAGAAGATGTGGAAAGTCTTTGTTGTTGAGATCTTCTGCATTACACTGGTGAGGAAAAAAAAATACTCTACCTACTGCCTACTGTCATGTAGGGACAGATTTGGATGAAAAAATGTTGATTACAAAGGTGGGATATTTGATCTATCCCCAGGTGTCGGCCGCATGTCCAAACGACTGCCGGTGTCCCCTTAAAGTCCCAACATGTGCAGCCGGAGTCAGCCTCATGCTGGACAGCTGTGGATGCTGTAAGGTTTGTGCCCGACAGCTCTTTGAAGACTGCAGCAAGACACATCCATGTGACGCTACGAAGGGACTGGAGTGCAACTTTGGAGGTGGATATGGGTCGGATAAGGGCGTCTGTCGAGGTACACTGACTTCTTTTCTCTTTTCTGCCTTTTTTGTTTTATAAATCTCACTTTTTCCTCACATCAGCCTTTCTCTGCTTCCCTTTAACAGCCAAATTAAATGGGAGAACATGCGAGTACAACAGCAAGATTTACCAGAACGGGGAAACCTTCCCATCCAAACTGCAAACACCAGTGTACTTGCATTGATGGTGCAGTCGGATGTATCTCCCTGTGCCCACGTGAATTCTTGCTGCCCGTGTCAGGCTGTGCCAAACCAAGGCGGATCAAGGTAGCAGGACACTGCTGTGAACAACTAGTGTGCCCCGAGGAAGCAAAGATAAAAAAGCACAGAAGAAAGTACAGCAAAGTCAAAACCACTGAAGATGACCTCATCAAAAAGAATGAGTTCATATCTGTGTGGGAAAGAGATTCAAAGTCTCTACCTGGTGAGCAATTCTTGATTTTTCTTGCATTTAGTCTTGCCGTCCATTTTCTTTTAACCTACCCTTAACTTAAAAGCCTATACTTGAAAACCATCTGTACAGCTTTCAGGAGTCATTCAGTGAACCACATGTTTGCCAGAGGAGCCCAGTGCACACCTCAAACCACAGCCTGGTCGCCCTGCTCCAAATCCTGTGGTGCTGGAGTGTCCACCAGGGTGACCAACCGCAACACCCAGTGCAAGCTGGTGAAAGAACTCGAATCTGTGAAATCCGTCCATGCAAACAATTGACCTCAAAGGTACACCGTTTGCTAATGACTATTTACATTACAGGTTGGGAACCCTCGTGCTACATTTAAGACTAAAAGTCTTGACTTTTTCTCTCTTGCAGAAAGGTCAAAAATGCAACCACAGAGGAAAAACCAGCCATCCAATTCAACTGTCCTATGCAGGCTGCCAAAGCCTGAGGAAGTTCCAGCCCAGGTACTGCGGGTCCTGCTCAGAAGGGCAATGCTGCAAGCCTCACAGGACCCAGACAATACCTGTCCGTTTTCAGTGCAAAAATGGAGAGACCTTGAGGAGGATGGTGATGATAGATCGAGTCTTGCAAGTGTAATCTTAACTGCTCCAGAAATGACAAAAAACGACTTCTGAGCTCTCAGAAATGATCTCCACAAACTGAAAATTTAACAGAAAGGTTTGATTTAAGTGGAAGAAAGACTGAAGAGTCGTGCAGTGAAGCTGCAAGCCTCACTTTGGTGAACTACATTGTCCATGATTTTGCTTCATACAATTGGAGCCGTGTGATTTGCTTCTTTGTGAAGCTGCATTTATATTGTTAAAGTTGTGTATTTTTTATGAAATTTAATTTTCCTGTTAAAGCCATTGTTTTCCTACTCTCATTCTTGCTACATACTTAATATTTAAGCCTCTAATGATAAAACATGTGACATCACAGTGTAGAAATGTGCAGTGCAGCTACTAAATGTGTCATCATGCGGTAGTTTGCAATGTTTCTTTTGATTCACTGCACTCCTGTTATTTAAGAGGATTTATGTTTCATACTTTGTTTAATGTAAAGTTAACCTTAGGCATGGAAAACTGTACAAACCTTTGGTTTCCTATCCTGCTCTCTATTCTTGGTTGTCGATGCAAAACAGTGAAATGTGATTGAAGACTGGACACGCACTGTGACCGCCAGACTGTTAATTTTATGGTTAACATATAATTTCCAATAAAAACAAGGAAAACCAATTCATTTCCCCATTATCTTCCTCACGAGTTTAGCTTTAGAAAAAACTGGAAATTCTCTGGGGGTCTGCTGCAACAGTTCTCAGTTTTTGAAGCATCTGGCTGACCTACATGTCACTGAATAGTTTTGGGAATGACTGTACTGTAAACTTCTCAGTGGTTTGCCCGATGCTGCGCAGATGCTGGGCACAAGTTGCAGATCTTTGTTTTCTGGGAATGGTATAGGCTTACACTGACAATCTAAACCTCCCACAGTGATTTACGATATGCAGAATGGAAGATAAATGTGACTGAAATACAACTCTGATTGTCATGGCAGTGGCTGCTGTTGCTCCCATGTCCTTAACTCTTGACTATTTTTGTCAAATGCAGCCTCTGCTGTGCAGTCACTTGGCTCTGCGACAATCACTCTGCCTTCTGGCTGCACTCGTTGCTGATTAGAGAGAGATGCCCTGTCCTGCCCAACTATCACTAGATCCACCTGGTTGATGCCCCATTGAAGCCATTGAAAAATGCTGTTTGTGATGCACACACTAAGATGTGTTCTGCTGATTCAGTTTTAAGGTTATGAGCAGCTACTAAGGAGAAGTAATGGTGTTTTTGAGGTACTTGTTACCGCCTGCCTGGGGCCGGGCCAAGTTTAGACGCACAGTTGCACGCACTCCATTACATTGCACATTACACACATTAGCCGTTTCTTTGGTTTAGGTCCATTAGGGAAAAGGGTGTTGCTGCTCTGCACTTTGTTTTGGGAAGGGAGCTATTTTCTTTCGCAGTTTTGCAATCTTGTGAACTCGAAGACTACCTTCTGTTCTTTTCTTTGATTTGTCAGCACTCAGCAGCCATGTTTATCCATGCAGTTTGCCTCTTTTGTAATTCATAAATCTTGCGTTTTAATGTCTGGCTGAATGACATTTCCCACCATCCTAGCTGAGCTGGGACATAACAACTAACCCGACTAACAAGTTTATGCAACGATTGCGAGTCTTTGTGCGTCTGTGAAGCCTCTGTTTGTTAGCGATAATTGACTCTGCAGCACCAAAACCTTCAAGAAAAAGACAAACGGCCTATCCAAACTCATTTGAGCCTAACGAGCACATAAGCTCGGGGTGTGCCCATTTTGGAACTGAAATGCTGAAAGTCAGATGTAAGCAGACGGCAGCAGAAAAAAGCCAATTCCCAAAGTGATCGACAGAATTACGTAAACAGGCAAGACCACAAGAGCAAAGGAAAAAAACAGAAGTACTGACGCACGCAGACATGAAATCATTCCATCCCCTGAAGGAGAGCACAAAAGAGCTTTGTCTCTGAGAACTTGAGAGGAGGCCCGCTCACTCGAGGGAATACGTCCGATGCAGGAACACATCAGTCTTTCAGAGGTCTGGACTCACAGTAGTTTATTACCATAGATACAGCAGGGAAGCACAAGCAACAATGAGAGAACAAAAAAGACACTAACACAGTACATTTATGGCTCAGTTTTTAAGTAAATGTAGGTAAATCATGCTGCAGCAGATACCAGAGTTCTTGTGTTTGCCCTGAAATCAGAGTAATATAAAACTTTTATTAGAAAAACCAACAACAGAGTTAGAAATGGCTGCAATGTATTTCAATGTTTCAAGTCTCAATAATTATATTTCCAACCTAAAAGGTGTGGATTTCACACCTAATGGCTCAACAAATTATTCTGAGCTTAATTCATCTCAGTCCAGCTGAGAATCCCAAGATAAACACAACCAATGCACACCACACCTTTGCTATGGTCGCTACCAAAAAACAGACACTTGTTTCCAGCACTGACAGGAAAAAAAAGTGAAATGAACATTTTTGTGTGACGATGAATTTCTAATCAGTTTCAGTAGTCAGAGCAGACGATTTATGGTGAGTGATGGCAAAGTTAGTCAACAGTTAAATAGAGCACTGGCGGAAATTTCAGTTCATCCTACCACAGGTAAACACAGCTGGGACAACCTGGTGTTACCTTTGCCTTGTTTAGACTGCAAGCAAACAGAACAGGTGCACAATCACAAAAGTAATTTGCAATTAAAATGTAAATCGACAATTTTTATTTTTTTTTGTGTGTGTGAATCCAAAAGTTTTGTTTGCTGTTGAGCTGAAGCCCCTACATCAAATGATTTACGATATGTCTTTATTAGCCAGTGTGGATGGGAATGACAGGTTGGAAGCATCCGCAATTAATGTTTTGGCAGCCTTTAGCTGCTAATTTGTATTTTTCAAGTATTCAGGTATTGGTGGGAGTTACATGCCAACCATTCAGCGCTGGCAAAACGTGGCAAAACTTAAACTGAAAAGGCTGTATGTTAAATTCCCTCTTATGGTACACAAACACTGCGCCTATGGCAGGTAATCTATAATGTGAGCTGCCTCTTTAATATGGAAGGGTTTATATGAACAACACTGCCAGCTGGGTAACCCTTCTGACACCAATCCTGTTGCACACTAAATCATATCAAAATCACTGTTTTTAGATCCAATCAACATTCATACTAGTAGAAAGGCGAAGGTCCTGACCTCAACACTGCACAGAAGCAGTCAAACTTTTGGGATTCACAGTTTAATCACAAACTTATTTTACTTGCAGTCAAACATTTTTTGAGTGCAGTGCCTGGAGTTTTACTGGCAATCTAATTCCTGATTACAAACCTGTACTGTTTGATTTCATTATAAAAAGACACAAAAGTTACACCAAAGGACATAAGCACCAAAAAAATATTTAGTTTTCGAGCACCACTTGCATTGTCTACAGTTGCTTTCATTATTTTGTTGGTCTACAGTTTCAAACTGTGGTAAAAAGACTTTCACCTGTAACCGCTTGCTTAAGAAACATCAAGTACATAATGCATCGTGTCTAAAATAACTGCTATCCCTACTTTAGTCTTTTAAAAATGATGCAATTATGGAAATTTAAAAGCTGTTTTCTTAAGGCTTTGATAACAGTCCAAGGTGGGTCTTTGCTATCCTCCACTTACACTTGAAAATATTTATGCAATAGCACTATCAGGTCTTACTCAACAAAGTTTGGCTAATCTTATGTAACAGTTATGCAATGAGCTCG
>JAMQGT020003836.1:0-47500 GCA_024447675.2 Pterophyllum scalare
TTTCCTAGTATTGGTTCAGTTACATTGTATTGCTAGACATTTTTATGATGAAATCTGGAGAATAGTGCCCCATTCCAGCAATTAAACCCTTTTGTGATGTTGAAGTATATTTTTATGAATGTTTGAGTCAAACAATTAAATTTAGTTGAATGCCCCTTTTCTTTGCTCTTTGCTTTTTGGCTTCTCTGCATGCCTAAACCTTCTTTTTTTTTTTTTTATTTGCCACCTTCTCTGTAGAGACTTAGTTTGTCCCTTTACCAACAGGATCAACATTGATCCCAGAAAATCTCCCAAACTATCCCGTGCTACGCAGGAGATCTCCAGTGCCACCACGTTTACCCATACGGAAGTCCCTCGATTGGGTCACCCAGTCTAACACGGAGGGAATTTCCTCTAGATCACATCACTCAGGTAAACGCTGAGTGAGAAGCCAGTGAGAAATCACGTGCTTTCCTGTGGATTAGTCATGCTGCCTGTGTGTGCAGAGAAGCATGACATGCCATATTGGTGTATTACAGATCTTATAAATTTTACATAAAATGTACTATTGTAAATTTAGAAATGCTTAGAATATTTTCATAGACAACACTATTTGTCTTTTTTCTTCCAGCAAAATTACCTGGCTCAGGTCACATCCAATATTTGGGGAACAAAGTTCAAGATAGTGGGGCTTGCTACTTTCTTACCCACCAATCTTGGTGCAGGTAACAAATCAATAGCTGTGTGTTGGGAAATTAAACATTAATTCCAGTTAATCTATTCACCTATTGTCATTTTTCTTGTCCTAATTTTAATTTTTACTCTGTCCCTCACTCATTAGTTATCTATAAGACAAGCCTCCTCCATCTTCAGCCCAGACAGATGACAATCTACCTGCCGGAGGTACGCAAGATCTCCATGGACTACATCAACCTGCCTGTCTTCAGCCCCAATGTTTTTAGTGAGGATGAAGATGACCTGCCTGTTTCAGGCCCTGCTGGTGGCGCTGATGACAACCCGCCCTGCACTGTCAACATCCCTATTGCCCCCATCCATAGTCCAGCCCAAGCCATGTCCCCTGCCCAAAGCATTGGTTTGGTCCAGTCACTCCTAGCCAATCAGAATGTTCAGCTGGATGTCCTAACCAATTCCACAGCAACCCCTGCTGGAGGGGCTGTTGGTGGGTCAGACCAAAGCCAGGACACCATCCTGACAGCCCAGTACACAGTACCAACCAGGTACTCCAGTCCTGGTCAGGTTATTTTTGGGGGACTGGAAGTCAGGTCGCCTAGTGGTTGGACTTCCAGCTTCTCATCACCCTTCGCAACAACCACAACAACTGCAGCAGCAACAGCCAAGTCAGCAGCAACAACAACAGCAACAGTTACTTCAACATCACCACCAACAAATTCAGCACCATCAACAGCAACTCCAGCAGCAGCAGATGCTCCAGCACCAACACTTACAACAGCAGCAGCACATTCAGCAGCAGCTCCAACACTTACAGCAGCAGCAGCATCAGCAACAGCTTCAACAGATACAGCAGCAGCAGCAGCTTCAGCAGAACATACACATACAACAACAGCAACAATTTCAGCAGCAACTGCAGCAACAGCAACAAAGTCATCATCAGCTGCAATCTCAGCAGCACCATCAAATGCAACAGCAGCAGCACCATCAGCTTCAGCAGCTTCAAATTCAAATCCCTGTTTCCTCGATGGGTTCAGGACAACCTTCAGGTGCAGCTCTGCACCAGCTACAGCCGGGGGCTCTCCATATCCAGATTCCTCATCAACCTGCTGATTTAGTGGTTGAGAGAGCAGTAGGGGCGAACATGAACACTTACTGAAGATTAAAACTACTCGGTCACCTCCACAGCTGGCTGAGGGTGATACAGTGGTGTTCAGTGCTCCTCTAGAGCTCAGCAAGATGAACCCCCCACCCCCCTACCCAGGGACAGTGGCTGCTGCTGTGGCTGCTGCAGCTGCTGCTGCTGTCTCAGCATCAGCTTCTGCTGCATCTTCCAGTGCTGCATCTGGATCAGGAGGCAGCACCAGTGGAACCCCTCCCCCTGGTGACCTTTGTGTGAAGAAAGGAGAGTTTCCACTTCATCCTTCAGGTCAGCAACAAGCGCAGTACCCGACGCCGCTGGGCTATGAGAGGATAACGACATTTGATAGCAGTGGAAATGTGGAAGAAGATGTCGTCCTCGAACACGCCTGGTCTGCAATCAGAATGTCTACACTCTCCAAGGACCTGGCAGCTCTGCCACTCTCAGGATCACCTCCTCTTCATCCTCCTCCTCAGCTGACAAGAAGCTCCAGCTGCCCTACACCTCTGCTACTCTCAACAGACTCACTGCACCTCGCTATTCTATACCTAGTGGAGACCCGCCTCCATACCCTGATCCAGCCAATCAGAACAGCATTGCTGCTAGGAATCCCGGACAGAGACTTGACAGCAGTCTTATCCACGCCACCCTCAGGAGGAACAGCCGAGAGGCAGCACTCAAAGTTTCCCAAATGCTGGAACCACCTAGACCATTGCCTCCCAAGGCTAAAAACAGTAGTGCACTAGCAGCCTGGTTGGGACAGAGGAGTGCCAACTAGCACTTATACACTTGCAGTCAGTGTAGCAATGGATCCAGTGTTGGAGGCACTGCCCCAGGGAGCACTAATGGAATAGCAGGAGGAACTATTATCAGACAAGATTTCCCTCCAGGAAATGGAGCACCACATAGCACAGTTATTGTTCATTCAAACAGTGCTACTCCTACTGGCCACCCAGTCCTCCTATAATCTGATGGGTTCACTTGACGGATCTGGATCTGGAGCTGCAGCAGGGGGAAGCAGCAGAGACAGGGCTGATTACATTAATTCAGCATTCACTGAGGATGAGACACTGAACCAGTCACTGAGGCATCTGGCATTAGGTGGAAGTGATGTGTCAGGGCTGGTTGCCAAGCGCCCACCTCCCTATCAGTGGGATCCAGCAGCCACAGAGGAGGTGTGGGTTACTCTGGGAACGGACAGCAACTTTAAACTCCGCTGGCCCCCCTGTACCACATAAACCACCTCCGCTTATTCTTAGCCCAGCTCAGCACTTGGATGTAACCAGGCTGCCTTTTGTCCTTTCTCCAAAGTCCCCCACAAGTCCCAGTGCTGCATCATTCCAAGCTGCTGCTGCCGCGGCTACAGGCTACCAGATTTCACTCCAGTACCCCGCAGCAACTGCCTATTCTGGAGCCCAGCTCCAACCCATCCCAGGTTCTCCACGTCCCTGCTCCTCACCAAAGGAGGTGGTGGCACCTGTGCCCTTTTCACAGCAGGATACAACCCTAGTGTTGCCACCAGGTTACCCTGCAAACCTGGCCAACCTAGCCTGCTGCCCCCTCCCACCCATGTACCCAGGAGGAAGTGCTTGTGCTGGGCTTCCCATTCCTCCCATTGCCCTCCACACACCTTGGGGTACCTATAATTCTTGCCCACCTATGCCGAGTCCTGTAGTGCCATTACCACCCAAAGCCTCCCACCTGGCAGTAGACAACAAATGTTCTCTCACCACCACCACCTCCTCCTCCACCACCTCCTCCTCCACCACCAGCAGAGCTGCAGAGCCATGGCAGGATTACAAGAGGCCATGGCAGAGGCTGGGGAGAGTTTTCAGGAGGTGCTCTCCTTGACTCGCAGAGCCCTGTACCGCAGCGCTCTGAGAAGTTCGGCTAAGAAGAATCGCAAGCGGGTGGACGGTCGGACTGAGGAGGCTAATGTGCCACCACTGGCTGAAGGGAGCAAATCGAAAGAGGGCAGAGCTCTGGGTGATTTCAATTCTCTCATTTCCAGTCCACGGCTGGGAGTAAGAGACAAGAAGAAGATGAAGGGACAGAAAGAGCAGCAGTTGAAGGCTAAGAAGCTGAGTAAGGCCACTGCCAATAGTGAGTTCCAAGATAGTTCAAAGTGAGCCAGAGCTATTTATCAGTGGGGATGAACTACTCAATCAGTGCCAGAGCAGTAAGAAGGGCTGGAAGAGTAAGAGGAACCTGAGGGGCTGCCAGGTGAGCTGGATGAGATAAAGTGTCGAAAAGCCAATGAGAAGGAGGACAGAGGGCTGGGCAGGCCAGGGGTTTGTTTATGTCATGGCCAACAAGCAGCCCTTGTGGAACGAAGCCACGCAGGTCTACCAGCTGGACTTCGGTGGGGCGTGTCACGCAGGGATCTGCCAAGCAATTTTCAGATTGAACTAGAGGGCAGACAGGTAAGACAGCTTCACTTCAAATAACTTGCAGTATGTTATCAGATACAGAAATAACCATTACAAACATTCAAAGGTTATTGATTTAGTGCCTTTAACCAATGTGTTGGTAATGATGGAACCTTTGCTGCTCTGTATGAATGTTTTTTTTATTTTTTAGGTGATGCAGTTTGGCAGAATTGATGGCAATGCCTACATCCTGGACTTCCAGTATCCCTTCTCTGCTGTCCAGGCCTTTGCAGTAGCTTTGGCCAATGTTACTCAACGCCTCAAATGAGATGTCTCCTCCCTACTTACCCTGAGTTATGGGCTTTAGATGCAATCTGTTGAAGGGGGTACAGCTGTTTCATTTGAGAACCATGAACTCTTAGATTGGATTCTGGAGAACAGGACTAATATAAGCCCTGGCTATAGAGAGAAACACAATCACACTGCACTACACAATGCTGCCACTGGTGTTGGTGCAATAAGCATTGAATGCATTTGTGAAGGATGCCGTCAGATCTGCTCCGTTCGGCAGTCGCAGGCACCCTGCGATGCATGTAGGGCCAAAGAGCTGAGCTTTGGTAAATCATCATGCAAATAAATGCTGCTTTAGCTAGAAGAAGCTTAGAGATGTGATAACCAATTGGTTAAATGAGAGAGGATTGTTAAGGTGCAGTTTTCAAAAGAAGCAGCAGTAATACTTGAAAACCACACTCTGGAGATGAAACTTGTCCCCAGAGCTCACAGGTACTACTGGGCACTGAAATCCATTGCTGTACAAACCTTTAGTGAAACAGTTACCACTTTATTATACTGCTTTTGCTCGTAGGGTTTTATTAAATGACTAGACATAGTGGAGGGTAGGAGGGTCTTTTTTTGTTTTTGCTCTCTACCCTTTCCTCTTGTTACTGTTGCAGCCTGTCTTGGCTGGAAGTGAGGTGTAGATATATGCATCATTTAGGAACACTACTAAGAGTTCAGGCTTTTCACTATTGTGAAAGATGAGCCACTGTTACAATCTCAGTACAATACATTAAAGACCTGCAGTCCACGTGTTACTTTGAAGGAAGAAGAAATGTTACTCTGCTACATGGTTTAATTTATATGTACATGTTGTTTATCAGTTCAGATAAATCTTAACATTATTGGCATTGTTGTGTTACGTAGTCCTCACACAGCTTTCTTACCTGATTTATTTGGGAGACTGAGTTTGAATATTACTGTGTAGTCAGGAGAATTCAGGTCAGAGTGATGTACAGACGTATCCTGTACTATTCTGTACTGGTGACATGGGCGCCAAAGAAGTCGCAGAGGCCGAGACTGAACAATTTAAGCTCTGGCATGAAGTGATTTGTCACCTGATGTCACTTCTATGAAGTGAGTATGTAGTTTTGGGGAGGGGGGCTGTCCCTGCTCTTAAAGACCACACTAAACATGTTAGCAAGGTACATGAAATATTTTTGTATATTTCACTTATGCCATTTCATACTCTTTTCAGAACACATGTAAATACATGTCAGTCAAATGTAAAATGTTGTAGAGACTTAGGTGACAGATTTCTGTTTACACTTGTCTCCACTGTGCGTAAGTCTAATTTCACGTGTGGAGGAGAGCTGTAGTACTGTTTAACTCGGCAGCCAGGGCCATAAAGAGCAGTTCCAAGTTGATCTTATAGTCACTGAAACTCTGAAGATGGATCTCCGACAAAGAATGAAGCTATGAGATCTGCCCGTTCAGTAAGCTGACTCTGAAATCTGAAAAGCTGTTTTGTTTTGGGGTTTTTTTGTTGTTTCAGGCAGGGAAGTTTGTATTGAACTAAGGACAAAGAGAGCGGCCAGCTGGAAGAACTATGGGCAGCAGTAAATTATTAGGCAGTGTTGACTTTCATCTAGTGCAAATATGTGCATTAGATGAAAGCCAAAATTACAGAGAAGAGCAAGAATGTTGTGGCTCAATAAAATTGGGAAGGTGTGATAATGTATCACCTCAAATATTTGTGCCAAAATATAGATTTCTGAAAATCTAAAGTTGAAACAAACAGGCCTAGAGGGAAGTGTAACTTCATTACTTTGGACCAGCTCCGCTTGGTCTTTGATTTGATGAGATTATTAGATTTTTTTTTTTCCATATTAAACAACATGCATGTCAGTTAGTGGGGGCTATAGTGATAGGGACTGAGGAGAAAAAAAGGTCTCCTAATCTTGAAAATGAGCATGTCATAAAGAAAACATCTTTTTGTGTTAGTTGTGCAATATTTTCTTTAGAAAGGTAAAGATACTTTGTCATTGCTTCTGACCACAGTTTGTTACCTTTTAGTTTAGCATCTCAGTTGCTGGTCTGTACATTTTATTTATGAGTTTATTTCTGAAAGAAGATCAAGTATACATACTGTATATTGTGGAGTTTTCCAAACATTTCTTTGTGTTGAGAAAAAAAAGTGTAGCCCAAGTTGTGAGATGGGAATGTGGGGTTGGGTGCAAGGGATGGGAACAGGCGACTTTTCTGTGTTTTTGTGAAGTTTGCATTGATGGAAAAGATGTGAATGAGTAAGTGCCCAGTTTATTGTAGATTTAGACTAGTTACGTAGAGTGTAAATGTCAAGTCATGGTGTCTGTATTCAGCTGTGCAGTCTACCAACCCCGTCAGTGTTCAGTCTATCTTCTTCAGCTATGTGTGGTCATGGCGTCCTGCACATACACACTCATTCATTGTTCACAGGAGTTCACTAGTGTAAGCCACTGAGTTCATGTTCAGCATCGCTAATGGGCTTGGTTAAGGGTTCACTTTAAATTAATGATGACCTGTTGTAGATATTGTAGGATTTGGCTTTTCTTTAGGGAAGATCTGTGCTTTGTATTTGTAGCTGTAGACTTCAATGACAAAAAAACAAAAACTTGGGGAAAAAAATCTGAGTCTGATTTGGTGACTGAATGTTTATAGTGAATGGATAGTAAGGCATGCCATGTAAATTATTTTATAATTGTATATGTCACGCATCTTTTGAATAAAATGTCATTGTTTCAGAAAAACACTGTTGTCTTAAATATACTGAAAAACTCTTGAGCCACCTCTAATTTATTTATATCTTGTTTCCAAGGAGCCAGACTTTCTTGTAGTTTTAAAAGTGGTCTTGAGCAGTAGTTCTCCAGGGTTTCTGAAGGTCTTGTTCTTTGGGCATTGGCTGCTTTTTCACTTGTTTTCAGTCCAGTCACCATTTTCAGAGTTTTTTTTTTTTTTTTTTTAAAGCCACATAACAGTCACCTATGAATCATTCGAGCAAACTCAAGGGATGAACCAGTGTTGTGTCTACACATAGTGGACAACTTGGCAAAGAAGCAATTTTAAACTATTTTAGGCACTGTTACTTGCAGCCTGTCACAAAAAAAACATAATGTGTTCCATTTCTTTAGTTGAGGCTATGAAAAATACCAGCAATAACAGTTTGACAGGCATAAAATAGTATTGTTAAAGGTAATTCCCTAAGAGCTATTAGCCCAAAACTTGACATGTCTCAGCATGGTGTGTAGTGTGCCATTATAAAGTTGAGGAAACTGAACAAGTGTAGGTCAAAACAAGTGGCATGCCTTTAAAAAAAAGAAAAAGAAAAGACAATCTACACTAGATTAACAGTATCTGAAAGTCATGTCCATAAGAAATTGGGGGAAAAAAAATCCTTCGAAGACCTGACAGGTTCAGTTGATCCATCTACTATTCGCTGAAGCCTCCTCAGAAATGGTCTCAGTGGAAGGGTGGCTGTCAAGGAGCCATTTGTAAGGAAGGGAAACAAATGGCTGAAGTATGCCAAATTACTCAAAAAACTGAACTGGACTTCAACAAAAGGCAGCCAGCATCCAAAGATGAACTCTGAATGTCCTTCAAAAAGCCTGGAAAACTTCCTGAAGACTAAAAAAAAATACAAGAAAGTTGCCCAAGAGTGTTCAGTTGCATTTAAGAATAAAGGTGGTCATAATAAATATTGACTTTCAACCTTTTTAAAATTGTACAAATTCTGTTTTTGTCTTTTATATTGTATTCCCATATATGATTTCATGTTTCAATAAATCGCTGCACCCATTTCCTATTTTTCTAGAAAATTTTAAAAAACAAAACAAGGGGTGGCTCAAGACTTTTGCACAGCACTGGATACACTCTTTTGGTTGAAGTCGGATCTAAGCTGCTGCTGGACCAGTTTGCACAAGGTGATTCTATTGTCTCAAACAGCAGACCCTTTGAAAGCAGTGACACACCTGCACAGCCATCACTGATAGAAACAGTACCAGTTATTATGATATTTACTGCTGGGAAAAGGAAAAGAACGTCACACTGAGTTTTCATCATCATAATTTTGACTGGTTATTACATGTACAGTGTAAACATCTCCTACTGAATTATGCATATGCCCGTGGAAGTTCCCCATTACATGACTTCCTAAAGACTAGACAACAAATAACTTAATATACCTTATCATGATTTTAAATTAGAAGAAAATGCCTTGAGTTTAATTGCAGTATTCATCCACTATAATTCATATTTATGAGAAAGCAACCATAATGATTAAGTTTACATAATGTTTTGTTGTGTTTAGATTTTTACTTGTTAAACTCCTTTCTTTTGTGGAATTTTTACATCACTGAAACTTTCGTTTTGTCATATGATTTATTTTATTGAACTATGTGCTTAAATGTTTTGGCTGGTGTAATACAGGACCTTTTGGAATAAATAAATTTATATTGTCTATACCTCAGGGGGAAAAAAGCTATATTATCCATATATTTTACATACTTTTTAAAATAACCCACCCATGTTCCGGGACTGGGTTTTGCAATGATTGCTCGCTCCTCCTGTCAGTCAGTGTGACTCAGACTGTGCTAAGACTCTAAAATGGGCTGTTTATTGATTTATTTCATGTAAAGGCAGTCTCTCTGGGGTTGTTACAGCTTAAAGACAGGTACACAGACCCTTGTTACTGCGGATTTATATTTCACCGTTAATCCTCTACTGACCACAGCCTCTGTCCGCGGTGCTGAACCCTGATCACGTGACTCTCTGCGCTTCCGCGCCCCTCTTGTTTTAACAGTCCCTTTTTTCTTTTTTTCTTTATTTGCTTTATTTGAAGCGACACAAACAAAACAGCTTGGGCTGCACTTTTAATTTACCCACGTAACAATACAGACAGGTGACTGTGCTGTTCACTGAAGGCCTCGGATTCTTTGCTCATAGCCATTTCGGTGTTCGACTTGATAATAACAATGGACACCGACTACTCGTCCGGCCTGGAGAACCCTCTGTACAGCGAGCTCAAGTATTTCTGCAGGAAGATACGGGAGGCCTACAATGAGCTCAAGGAGGACCTGACACCTTACCGCGATGACCGTTTTTATAGGTAAGTGCACCCAGCCTATATATGTCTTATATATATATATATATATATATATATATATATATATA
This sequence comes from Pterophyllum scalare, assembly GCA_024447675.2. Lineage (NCBI taxonomy): Eukaryota > Metazoa > Chordata > Actinopteri > Cichliformes > Cichlidae > Pterophyllum > Pterophyllum scalare. The sequence goes on from JAMQGT020003836.1 coordinate 9,664, forward strand.
TATATATATATATATATATATATATATATATATATATATATATATATATATATATATATATATATATGTGTGTGTGTGTATGTATATTCCAAAGGATGGTGCGTTTACGGTCCAGTTCGCAACACATCGGGCCTCTTTCAGTGTGTGTGTCTGCGTTTTAAGTCAGAAATCGCTTACGTGGTTGGTCTGTTGTGACGCCAAACATTTTTTATTATTATTATTTTATGTTATAAATTGTACCTAAAGGCATAGCATAATACCACCGAATTTCAAATGGATGAGGGAAGCGGGTAAAGCCAGCAAATCTTTGGCCGACATATTATCACGTAGTAGGTATATGTTAGCTAAATCCACAATTTAAACGCGGTATGATTTCTATCAAAGGAAAAAAGCGCTACCTTGTAGAAGGGAATGGCTTTAAATCTATGTTATGGTTAAAAGCCATATTCCTCTTTTAAAACAATTGTTGGCTTTCCAATCCGTGAGAGATAACATTTTGTTAAAAGTCAACGGTTGGCTTGCGATGTGCTCCTACTACGCCAGCGCGAAACTACAGTCAGCCGTTAGTAGACGGGCGGCTAAATAAAATAATCGGCCACCAGAAATTATATACAGTACCAGTCGAAGGTTTGTACACACTTACCCATTCATATGAAGGGGTGGGTGTGTCCAAACTTTTGACCGGTAAATGGATCTAATTTACAAAACTAAATTACTTTACACCCTGTATACTATGTTTCATATGGGATTATAGCACTACACGCTAGTGAGCAAAAAAATAAATTAAATTAAAAAAAAAGGCGAGAGGATTTGTATCCTTCAACCTTGTCTCCTTCACTCTCAGAAGCTCCCTTTTCACGCCCCCTTTTTTGCTTGTCTGCTGGCATCACGTGATCGCGCCCTTCCCACTCAATGACGTTGCATTCCAGTTGTCGCAGACTGATGTTGATACGCGGATGTGGATTCACTGCGAAATTTTCAGGGGTTTTCACGCCACCGACGTCGCTAACTGACAGAAATGGAGCTGTACGGGTAAGGTTTGTCCAGCGGACACCCTTGCAGTACGCCACTAGTACTTACACGTACGACGAGGAGTGGTAGAGCCACTGTGTAGTTCTGTGCTGGCATCTCCCACTGCTAGCATGCAATAGCATGGAAGCTAAACATTGTTGACATATCCGCCTCTGAACAGCCTGTGAGCTAAAACAGTAACTAAGCTGGTTTTGTTCCCGGTACTTTCTTCATGTGGATGTGTTACATAACGAGTGTGTGGTAACCCCAGTGACTGTCCCCCTGTGACAGATTGGCTCCCATGCGGCTGTACACCCTGTCTAAAAGACATTTCGTGCTAGTCTTCGTGGTCTTCCTGATCTGCTTCGGCCTCACAGTCTTCATAGGAATCGCAGGTATGGATGATTATCATCATTCCTAACGCAGATTTTTGGGTAAACCAGTCGTCTCGTGTCTCTTCCTGTTTGAGTTTAGGTTTCTGGGGGTGTTGCAGTGAGTTAAAAAGTCTTTGTGTTTTGTTCATTTTGCAGGCCCAAAGATTATTGCTGAGCAGGAGCAAAATGGTGACCAGTTCCTTGCAAAAAACGTTTCTGTTAAGGTAAGACATTTGTTAGACTGAAGGGTGTGCATTGGCAGTTTTTCTCCTCCTAAAAACATTTAAACAGAATAAAACTTGTTTAGATGAGAGCTTGTTTAGATGAGGGGTGTGGTTGAAGAGTTCAAGAAATGCCCTTTAGTTTGACGGAAAATGTCATGAGGTCAAGGAAAAGATAAGAGAACCACTACTGGGAGAATCAGACTGCTCATCCACAAGGCTTTTGTTGACGTGGGTCTGCTGTAGTGAAACTACGATCTCCTGAAGATGGACTTCAAAAATTTCAGCTTAGATAGTTTGCCCCATGTGTTCTTACTGTGTTGTTTCATACAAGCATGGACAGCTTGGCGTAAAAATCTAGCACTCATAATTTCCTGCAATAAAGATGATCCAGTGTCAGTATCTTCTTATGGCTTTCTTTGACTGACGTTAAATTAATTAGTGATCATTAATAAAAATAAAGGCTGATTAATGCAAACCGAGTTATGGTCAATCTTAAATTCACATTGATCTTTTAGTGTAGGTTATAGTCGTCATTTTATAGAGCTTTTTAAAATATATACAAAGTCAAAAGTGTGTCCAAAGTTTTGACTTGTACTGTATATCAAGGCAGCAACTTGATAAGAAACAGATTGTATTACATCAGCTTAATGTTCATAGTTCAGCTGTGTGTTTAGCAGCGTGTCGTTGAAGGTTCTAAACTTATCAGCAGGTTTTGGCATGAAATGGAAAATTACCATTTATTATTACCATTTAAATGATAACCTGCACCACTTGTCAGTCATGTTGATTGTCTGATAGAGTGTCCTTTCCTTTCATAAAAGTGTTTCCTCTAATAAATGAGGTAATGAAGAAGGCATTGATGCACCTTCCTTAGTATTTAGAGAATTTGGCCAGCTCTTATTATGCTTACCATATAGACCATGTTTGATCAGGTTTTTTCATGCAAAGAAAAATCTGGCCTTCCCGCAAAGAAAACCCCCAAAGACTGTGCTAAAAATATTTTTAGCCATACATTAGTACTTATCAAATGCCCTCCCCAAAAATTAATAGACTTTTGTTAAGTAACCTAACAAAGACTGTTGTGCAGAACAATCGTGCCTACATAGTCCCATCTCAAAGGTCCATCCTGTTGATATAAATATAACATTATTACAGGCAACATATTGCTTGTAACTAACACTAATACTGATACACTGTTACAGTATGACTTTCTAAAGAATATTATAGCATATTATGTCATTTGTACTGACTAAAATTGTCATTGATTGGAGCAGTCTGTTTTGTTTTATGACTTTTTTTTAAACAATTGATAATGTTGATAATGATAAATTTATAAACTGATTGTGTCATTCTTTATTTGTTTTCAGACTGGGCCCTTCAATCTAGTTTCTCCTCCCCTCACCACCTACAACCAGCAGCTATGGCTCACGTGTGTGATACAGGCTGAAAACAGCAACAGTAAGACCACAGAATGAGCTTTTTACAGTTTAATGCTGAGGGTGAAGATAGCTTTCTCTTTTAGTTTAACATGCTATGGTTAGTAACATAACACCACTGTTATCTATGGTGTCAGTGAGAGATTTCAAGCAGCCCTTTGAGATCAACGTTGATCTGAAGGGAGTGATGCACATCAACAACCCGCGCCAGAAATCGCGGACGCTGCACTGCGCGGCTGTAAGTATCACTCAGCCTCTCAGCGCTTGTGCTCATACATCAGTGTATGTGTATGAGAAAGCATTTTTAGATGCAAAATTAGGAAGTAATTCAATGGGTCATTGAGGTTTAGTACAGGTGAATATATATATATATATATATATATTTTTTTTGTCTCACAGAAATGTGATGAGATCATTGTACTCCATCTGGGTTATCTGAACTACACCCAATTCCAGGTTATGGTCAGCTTCAAAGGCCTTGAAAATATCACCTATGAAATCAAGGTTAAGTTTGTGGTAAGTTTAAAAAAAACTTTGGAGATTTTTTTCTTTATTTTTTAATTGCTTGAGCCCTCAGGTAAATCATAGACTTTTTACTCCTCTTCTTCCCCTTCTCTTACGCTCCCCTGTTTTTTCCCCTTCTCAGTGGAAAACATACAATCCCACCTTCTCACAAGTGGAAATCTGGTTCCGGTTTGTCTTTGTGGTGTTGACCTTTATGGTGACGGTAAGAACATGGTTTAATTCAGTCAGCATGATCTGCACACTCTGACCTGTGATGACACTTAAAAATGAGTTGTTCTAGATTGGATGATAACTCTTTTTTTTTTTTTTCTATTTGTGCCAGTGTATGTTTGCTCATTCACTCAGGAAATTTTCCATGAGAGATTGGGGAATAGAGCAGAAGTGGATGTCTGTTCTGCTCCCTTTGCTTCTGCTCTACAATGGTAAGTTTCTCTTCTCACTTCAGGACACATTTTACCTGTAATTTCCACACCTGGAGCCGGTTGCACCAATTCAAAAAATAAGATCTGGACTTTGCCAAGGCTGCCCTTTGTCACTGATTAACTTTTATGGACAAAATTTCTGGGCACAGCCAAGAGACAGAGGATGACTTGTGTATGATGTGGTCCTGTTGGTTTTATTGTGCGACGGCCTCCAGCTTGTACCAGGGTGTTTGAAGCAGAGATGAGAATGAGCTCCTCCAAATCTGAGGCCGTGTTTCTCAGCTGCAAAAGGGTGGGGAATGCTTCAAGTGGAGGAGTTCGGATATCTCGGGGTGTTAAGGGGAGATTGATAGGTGGATTGGTGCATGAGTCTACAGTGATGCAGATGCTGTATTCAGTCTATCATGGTGAAGGCAGAGGTGAGCGGGAAAGCAAAGTTGATCTACGCTCCTACCCTAATGTGTGGTCACATGCTGTGGGTATCCGAAAGAATGTCACAGATACAAGTGGCAGAAATGAGCTTCAGATGAACATTGTCTGGGCTCTGGCAGAACATTTATATTACTAAATTAAAGTGGGTTTCACCTTATAAATACCTACAGCTTTGCTGTAGAGACTAGTTGCTATTTATTTCTGTATTTAAGCATATGTACGTAAAACTAAGGAGAGCCGGCGAAATGACACTTTTAAACAGGTGATATGAAAGGTGGTGAGCACATCACCTTACACATTACACAAACATTAATAACCAAATAAGAACAGCAGGGAAAGCCTTCAGAATATAATACTTTCTATCTAAAAGGTCCATCTCTCTGTGTACACACTCAGCAGTTTGTTTGTTTTCATCATTCAGATCCATTCTTCCCACTGTCATTCCTGGTGAACAGCTGGTTTCCGGGGACGTTGGACGCCTTCTTTCAGGCCCTCTTCCTGTGTGCTTTGCTGCTCTTCTGGCTCTGTGTTTACCACGGCATCAGGGTCCAGGTGCGTGCAGCTTTAATTCAGTGCTTTGGTGGTTTCCCTCCATTTTTACATCATCATGAATCTTATATCTTGATATTTTGCTTCTGCAGGGTGAGAGGAAATTTCTGACCTTTTACCTGCCTAAGCTGGTTATTGTCGGTCTTCTGTGGCTATCAGCGGTTACTCTGGGCATATGGCAAACGTAAATATGACCTCCACACAGAGCAAAGCTGATTGAAATTGTGATTTACATGCATGCAGAAAAGCTCTACTCTGTCTGTATTTTCAGGGTTAATGAACTCCAGGATCCCACCTATCAGTACAAAGTGGATATTGCAAACTTTCAGGTAAGACTGTTACCTTTAACAGGGTTTTTTAACAGCTTCTCATAAAGTGAGAGCTGAAAAAATTTGTCTCATCTAGTGTGTAATATTTGATCTATAAGTTACCTACATCATTTCTTTTTGGTACTTGAAAGACTGAGATTCATTAATGTTTGTTCATTTTTATTTTATTTCCTAGAAATTTAGATAGAAATTCATTTTTAGATAATTTTCTCATTCTGCCCTCTTCACAAAATATCAGAATCTATCTACAGCTACATCATTATTAACTAAGGCCTTTGTCATTTTCAAGGGTATGAAAGTCTTCTTCCTGATTGTAGTCGCCCTCTACATCCTTTACTTGATATTCCTGATTGTCAGAGCTTGTTCTGAACTCAAGAATATGGCTTACTCAGGTCAGAGCATACCACACCTCTCTGTATTCGACTGGACTTCAGCTTCTAATGTAACATTATTGATGAGCTTTGTCTTCTTGATCACCAGATCTCCGGCTTAAGTTTTTGACAGCGCTGACATTTGTGGTCCTCATTATAAGGTATGTCCAACAAAGAGCAGTTTTGTTTTTTTGTTTTGTTTTTTGAATGTTGTAATTTGTTTATGTGTTGCTGATAACTCTATTTCTCCTCCAGCATGGCTATTCTCTACCTGAGGTTTGGTGCCAAGGCTCTTCAAGACAACTTTGTGGCTGAACTGTCTACCCACTACCAAAATTATATCCTTTAACATGTATTTGTGTTTATTTGCATCACAGCATACTGATGGGCGGCTGTAGCTCAGGAGGGTGGAGTGGGTTATCCACTAATTGGAAGTCGGTGGTTCAATCCCTGGCTCTTCTAGTCTGCATGTTGAAGTATCCCTGGGGAAGATATTGAAACTCCCCAATGTATTTATTGGAGTGCCAGTGTGTGAATGTTAGGTTAAAAGCACTTAGGCATAGAAAAAGGTGATTTTGTGTGTGTGAATGAAGCTTCCATTTAATCATTGCTGTTCCTTAATTCCCAACGTACCAGCTGAATTTTTATCCTACTATGGCCTGCTCAACTTTTACTTGTACACATTAGCGTTTGTGTATTCTCCCTCTAAGAATGCACTTTACGGTGGGTTAAACAGAAGCTTCCTTGACACTCAGTCTTCAGTCAAGCGTGTTGGTTTAACAATCTTTTTAAATTATTTTGTTTAATTTTCTAGACTCCCAGTTAAAGGATAATCCAGCTTTCTCCATGCTAAATGACTCAGATGATGAAGTGATATACGGGTATGTGTTTTATTGACTTGTGTTTCTGAATTCTTGCTTTTTAGTTGTGCAGACTAAATTCAGTGTAAACACACCAAAACTCCCTGATGATTTTTTTGTTTGTTTGTTTTTAGCAGTGATTATGAAGACATGCCTTTACAAAACGGACGTGCTATCAAAGCGACCGCCAAGTACCAGGATGAGAGTGACAGTGACTGAGGCGTCTCTGAGTGGAGTTTATGCCTCCTTTGTGTCCACACTGGAAACCGGTGTGTGCATGTGCAAATAAGATGCACACGAATTTATGTACTCCAGGTGTACATAAATATATTTTTAAAAGGGTTCATGTCTACTGAATGTACTGTACTTTTGAAAGGTGAGGTATGATGTAGCCACTCAAACTTTTTTTGTTCTTAATCAAAAACAAGGGAAACAAACACCTGGTTTTAATCTGTACACTTCACCCCCTCATTACCAGCATTTCTTCACAATGTGATGATTAAAATGATCCGGTGGGGAAAAAAAATCATATTAACTGGGGACGTTTGTGTGAAATCATTCTTTTTTTTTTCTTTTCTTAATGCCTTGTGTTGAACCACTGTTGTCACACTACAGACTTGTGTTAATGCCATTCCTTTCCACTCTGGGAACAATGGGAATTCATTTATTCGGTCAGAGCTGAGTGACACTTAAAGGTCATGCTGCAGCTGCTGTACGAGCTCCTTAAAGCAGGTACAGTGTGATTCGCTTGTCCTGACATGACGAATGAACAGGGAGTCTGCTGACATTCGTTTGTCTTCAGACATTTAAAACAAAATATACAGGGAGCCTTAACTCGAGCGCAGGTACCACTCACTATTTCTGTTTTTGGCAAAGCAGCTTTGTAATCGCACTTCTCAAGAATTTTATGTTGCCAAAAAAAAAAAGTGACTATTATGTGACAAGTTGCATGTATTTTCTCACAGCAGTATAATATTGGAATACGGACCTATCATGTTGAACATTTCTTTATCCCAGCATGTACCATAGTTATAAATAAATGTTGCCTTTGTTGGTTTGTTTGATTCGAAGCAGTGGACACTGGGCCATTTCTTTAGTTGTCTAAAACTGGAGCTCAAGTAGACAAAACAGCCAAAACATGTATTTCTCTTCTCTATAAATATGTATTTTAAGCAAGATGGTGCCTTGTCTTTACATCACCCAGTTTTTTTTTCTAAATGGGACTGCAATCTATGAATTGTAATTGCTTCTAGATCAGTATACATGTCTGATTTTTTTTTTTTTGGGGGGTGGGTGTAGCTCTTGTTTGTTTCATGTGGCTAAACTGGGTTGTTTTTGACATGTAGAAAATACCTGCCATATTTGTTGCTTCATGAGATAAAGATTGTACATGTAGCAGTGTGTAAATAAACTTATGTATATATATATATATTTTTTGTATATATTTTTTAATAAATTTCACTTAACACACAAACTATATACATATATGAAAAGCACAAAACAAATAATGCAAGTTCTCAAAAATATGGGCAATTCAAACAGTGGGGTTGTCGTCGTAGGTTCAGATGGCAAGCCCAAAAACACTGACAATGCAGTACATAGACTTGTTTTCCCATCTCACCGCACAGCTTCCTGTTGGGTGCAACATTACATTACATCAGTAACTGAGTTACACTTACACATTCAAAGTAAATAATAATACTTTGATTTTCTGACAGAACTAAAAACAGCATGAATCAATTTTTAAGATTAGCACTCTGATAGTTGCTCTTTTCATCACCATTCATCTCTGTTGTTTTGTCTATGTTTAGTTCTGAATTTGAAGGTCGCACCACAGTGTTTCAGTTAGGTTGAGGTCTGAACTTTGACTGGGCCACTGCAGCACCTTGATTCTTTTTCAGACATTCTGTTGTAGATTTGCTGCTGTGCTTGGAATCACTGTCCGGTTACATGACCCAATTTCAGCTTTAGTATACAGAGGAGCTCATGGTCAACTCAAGGTGCCCGCATCCTGTGGCTGCAAAACAAGTCCAAATATCACCTCTCCACCACCGTTCTTGACAGGTGGAATGAGGTGTTGTGCTGATGCTGCCATGTTCTTTGTAGTGAGGCATTCTCCTGATAACCCTTCCAAACAAGCCCTAATTGTTCAGTCTTTTCCTAATTGTAAAGTCATTAACTTTAATATTTAACATGCTAACTGAGACTTGTAGAGTCTCAGATGTAACTCTTGGGGTTTTTGTAGTTTCTCACAGTCTGAGCTTGAGTCTGAGACATCCACTCCTGGGAAGACTGGCAACTGCTGTGATTAGTTAGTTAGATAGTTAGATAGATAGTTAGATAGTTAGATAGATAGATAGATAGATAGATAGATAGATAGATACTTTATTGATCCTGAGGAAATTAGGGCATCCAATATAAAAATAATAATAATAAAAAAACAACCAGTACTAACAATACAGACTTAGTGCTTCAGACAAGGAAATAAAAGTGCATTTGATTGGCTGCTACGTACCCTCTTAATTCCTATGGATGCAGTAAGAGTGTACTCAGTTTTTTCCCACACTGCCTCTGCATTTTGGCTTAGTTTTTGTTAAATAAATAATGGCACGGTGTAATATCTCATTTGGTGTTGTTCATCTGAGGTTGTACTGACATAACTTTAAAACCACTACAGGTTTGACCCCCCGCTGATCTAAATATGCAATCAACATGCAAATCTTTTCATTGATGAACCAATAACTCAAGAAAAGAACACAGTCTACATGAGAAATACACAATTGTTTTTGTTTTTACCATCAGTAGCGTTGTCCCAGAAGCATGCGCTGGCTGTCTGCAGACCTGCTCCATTTTTCTGCATGATGACACAGGTTACTAACAGAACAAGAGATGATAAAAATATATGAAATATTTTCAAGTTTTTTTTAAATCCCAATTGTTGGGAAATGCCTTGTTACAGCAGCTAAAAATGAGCTGTGCACTCTTATTTACAGCATTAAAAAGTATAAAATAGTATATAGGTCCATAAAATAAAATACAGCATGAAATCATACTAATTTGAAATTGCAATGCATACAGTGAGGTAAAGTATGTTTAACTTCAACAAAGCAAGATGAAGCAGAATTAGAAATGCAGTAAAAACACATATGCATTTTTTTAAACATCCACTGAAGACCTTGTGAAGCATCGGGTGGTTATTTCAGGGGCTGCAGTTCACATACCGATGTATTTGAAAGGCTTCCCCAGCTTGCTGAGCTGACTGAGGCACTGCTCCACTATACTGGTGGTCCACTGGTTCACACGGTTGTGCTGGTAGGCATTTCCTCCAATGGCTGCTTCCACCGACTACACAAACAATTTATTTTTACAGCTTAAAATAAGTTTTCACACAACTATTATTACAAGAAAGTGAATAAAATAAAGAATTTTAACGAGTATTTCCCTAAATGAGTAAATATGCTTTAGTAAAATAGCACAGAGTATAGCTGTTCGGTTAGAGACGATGCCCAGCAAGAGTTACCGTATCCTTAGCAACCGCTCGTTGCTAATAAAGTTAAACGCGATGGGCCACTAAAACCCCAACTTTAGGGATTTTTTGCGGGGGTAAATTAAAAAAAAATATTAACACTACCAATGAGTTCTTTACCTCATTTAAGATTTTGTTCACGTCTTCAACGACGAACCCAGCCTGTTGGATGAGAAACAAACGAAACAGCGGAGTAAAAGCTAATCAGGCGACGCAGCCGCTGGCCTTCTAAACACATTCAGGCAAATAAATGGAGTCTGGAAGCATCTTTAAGAAGATCTTTAAGGATTTGTGTGTGCCGATATTTAAATGAAGGAGACAGAAACACATGCAGCAGTTAGTGCCGAACCCACCTCTTCGTCTGACTGATAGTCGTCCATGGTTGCGTTCTCCAAAACCGACCGAGAAATATCACTTCCGGTAGTTTTCCGTCACAATAAATATGTATCGACAAAAAATACGGGGAGTTAAGTGTTAATTCAGCGTTTGACATGTTTGCTATCTTCTATTGAGAATTTATGAGATCTGCATATCATTGTTTTCTGTTTTTAATTTACATTTCACACAGCGATCCAACTTTTTTGGAACTGGGGTTGAATTAACTTCTGGAGCGAAAAACATTTCATTCCCTTAAGTAATAATCTCATAGCATCATTATAACTATATAAACTGTCTTTCTGAATTTGTTTTTTTTTTTTTTTTACACTTTCTCTGCAAATGTGCAGTGTGGCGAGGTGTACACAGTAGAATATGCTATAAATACGGACGTAAACAAATTGGTGCAATAGTTATTCAGCAAATAAAAAATAGCTGGAAATGGTTTTATTTAAGGGCACATCAAAAATGTTTTTTTTTCTTCTGATAATAAATGTTTTACGGTCTTAAGACGTCTCAAGCCAGATTATTAAATCGAACCCGCCCCCTACTGGTCAAATGTTAGCATTTACACAACATTAAGGCTAACCTGAGGCGCCTCTCGCTGTTTTGGGGACATTTTTAAGGTAGGCATGTTCATAGTTTATGAAAAGTGTCTTTTATTGTCATTATTCTGTCCTTTGGCCTTACTTTTAATACCCAAGGTGACGCTACCTGCGGCTGCGTGTGTTTTTCTCCAACTTCTAGCTTCAGGACTAACTTAAAATCTGATAAAGCAATTAGCCCGTCCGGCGTTGATTGGGACTAAAAGTCAGACTTAGTTGCAACGCACTTAAACTAGTTTTGTATGTCTACTTCTATGGTTAGAAATTTTAAATCAAGAAAACAGTTGCAACTGCGTTATTTTGAAAAAAATAACTCCGAATGTTTAAATTATTTCGGCATTTGCTTGATGAGATTTGGCAACAGGTGGGTAGTTTAATTTAGGAAATGTCAGTCATTTTTACACATTTGGTTAGGGTCTTGCGATCTCCACGTTGCCGACATCGAACCTTTCAGTACAATGTAAAGTACACGAGTGAGTTCAGTTTTACAACGGACTGGGTGCAGTTTTCCGACTGCACACCTGAGGGCGGAAGAGCCCTCCTCGTCCTCGTGTCTTCGTGAAAACATTCGTTATGATAGATCACTGTTTTTCATTCCGACGCACGAATCTGGTATTAAAATTAGTTGTATAGATTACATAATTAGTAGATTAGAAAAACAGTTGGAACAGCAGGAAAATATGAATTTAAGCCGCTCCTTCTTAGCGATCGCTGATTGGCCTGTAGACTACCACGTGACCCTGAATATCATTAACTGGTGTACGCTAAGGGTGGGAAAACAACTAAAATGTGCTTATATCGTGATCTTTTTTTGGTGTAAAATATCCCTAAAACATCGACCTGTCCACCATGATTTGTTAGTTGGAAGTGGAATTTTTTGTGTCATTATTTTCAACCGTGAGTTAGAATCGCAGTGAGGAGAATGACGTCCCTTCTTCGCTAAATGTGCCGGTATCGCTTCTCGGCCTTTTGGCTAAGATCAAGTGTAGTATCTGTTCTTATCAGTTTAATATCTGATACGTCCCCTACCCGGGGACCATATATTAAATTGATTTTTGGAACAGGGAGATGGAATAGGGGCTTGCTCCGTCCACTCCACGCATCGACCTGGTATTGCAGTACTTCCAGGAACGGTGCACCCCCCCTGAGACTGTCTAAGTTAATGGTATCACTTCTGTAGAACTCCATGTGAGTGCTGCGGTTCTCTGTGTATGTGCGTACAAGCGATGTACATACCATCAAAGATATGTAGGAGTCAATTGATTTCTAATATGCAGCTGTTGCACAGTACAATAATTAATATATTTAGTGTGTAGTGAGTTTTCACCTTAAGGAACTGCAGTTTGTGGAACTGTGTTTTCTGTAGTGCTTGTAACTGGCATTTATTACATGATAGCCTTCCAGAGTCCTCTACTTTGTGTTCTCATAATTGTAACTTTGGATAAATACCACCCTGTGACAGACTGGTGACCTGTCCAGGGTTTACCTTGCCTCTTACAGCTGGGATAGGCTCCAGTCCTCAGAAGAAAAAGGAAAAATGATGTATTTTAATATGAAGAAGTAACACATTTTTCCAATTTCTCTGAGAAAAACTTACATTTTTGACCTTTGCAGATGTTTTTGCAGAGGAGGGAAAATGTTGTATGAATGTTATGTCCTGATTGGATAATTGAAACATCCTGTCTGCTGTGGAACCTACCATTCTGGATCTGGTCCTCAGAGCCTGTTCATGTGCTTCCGCAATCAAAGCCTCTGTGCTGTCCTTTTCCTGCCACTTCCTCTATCTGGTGGTACAGCCCATGTAGGGGCTATCTTTAGCTCCATCTTTTTTTTCATTAAAAAAAAAAAAAAAATATATATATATATATATATATATATATATGAAAAGGGGGGCAGCTTTTGAGCAGCTAAGTTAGGAAAGTGATGCAAAATAGTGATTAAAAAAAGGATTCTTTACCCAAAGTGAGTTTCATTTGAATACAGGGCTTGAATGATTTCCAGTTAACAATTGTGTTTTGATTTACATTATACAGAGCATCCCAGCATTACTGAAAGCCTGTTTTAAATATTTTTAGACCAACTTTAATTAGAATGACAAATATGGAAAAAAAAGTCCCAAACTCGATACAAAAATGACAACCAGCTCAGTCAACTTTTTTTGGTTTGGATCCTTGCTGCATTTATCCATAAATGAAGAAGAAGAAAAAAAAACACACAGGCTGCTGCAGGTACAGTAACAAATCTTCAATTTAATGAAAGCAGAGAGAAAGAACTAATGTACTGTACAACTGGGTATTAAAGATTTGAAACTCCTTGAGTATTTTCACATAATCCATTGTAGTCTGCAGTTAAAACGCTGCAAATGATATTAATCTAAATCATTAACACTTCATGTCAAAGAAGAAACACCTCTTCTGAGAGTTCGGGGTCATTTCTGCGTAATGGGGAATGAATTCTGGTCCATTAACTCTCCAACTCTCTCCTGGAGGGTTTGAACCACCTCTGCAAGGATAAACACGTGCGTGTCGTCAAGGTCCTTGAGGATGAACTTCTTTCCCAAGGCCATCGTTTCATCCAGATAGAGGAGAAACTGTTTCATGGCAGGATCGCTGGTCCAAAAAGTGAGAGAAAACGTGTTAGGAGTTGGAAGTTTTAGTAACTTAAAAACGGATTTCTGTTAAACTGAATGCAAAGGTTTCTTGCCAGAGTTGCAGCCTCCCTTACCATTCAACAAGGACCCCTTTGTGCACGTTGACCATGTTGACAGATGCAGAGAAATGGGACAATGTTGGTAGATTAAAGAGCCGAAAACCTGCAGCACAGTAAACAAACGGACAGCTGTAGGCCTCACATAGAAACAGCTAAACGGAAGCGCAAACGCTTGTAAAGACACAAAATCAGAGAGTGAGAAAAACTACGCATGTTTTCCGTCACTTTAAAGAGTTTTATTACCGTTAGAAAATGAAAACACTTTGCAAACGTTTAAACAACGTGTGGGCTAGTTCTTTATTTTAGCGCCGGTTAGCATGTTGCTGCTAGCGTTAGCTCAAAATAGCATTACCACGGGCGTGTTCTGCGACATACTGCGATTCTCAACCGAGTATATGCGAGAAAACCTCGCATATACACATGTACATACCTGGCTACAGTTAAGCGAAGAGTTTACATAAATGGAGAGAGAGCTCCAGCTGTTTTATGCTAAGTTTTCACAGCACTGTGGGCTTGTGTAAGGTGTGCGCAAAGGGACAATCTTCTGCTCTCCAAAAATCGCGTTAGCGTGTTTCAGAAATCTTTGGCTGTTCCTATGCTGCTTTTCTCTGCTTGGCACAAGCTCCTTAACACAGATATCCAATCAGCCAATCACATGGAAGTAACTCAATGCATTTTGGAATGTAGGCATGGTCAAGAGGATCTGCTGAAGTACAAAGTGAGCATCAGAATGAGGAAGAAAGGTGATTTAAGTGACTTTGAATGCAGCATGGTTGAGTACTGAACAAGTTGCTGATCAGTTGATCTACAGCCATCTCCAGGGTTTACAGAGAATAATCTGAAAGGGAGAAAATATCCAGTGAGCATCAGTTCTCTGGGTGAAAATTCCTTGTTGATGCCAGAATTCAAGAGGAGAATTGACAGACAGTTTTGAGTTGACAGGAAGGCAGCAGTAACTCAAATAACCACCTGTTACAACCAGGGTATGCAGAAGAACATCTCTGAATGTACAGGACTTTGAATCTCGAAGCAAAGGGACTACAGCAGCAGCAGACCACTCCTACCATCTAATAACAGGAATACTGAGGCTGGTTTAATGGTGTGGGGAATATTTTCTTGGCACACTTTGGGGCCCTTTGTGCAGCCTGAACACAATTTAATGACACAGGCTACCTGAGTATTGTGGTTGACCATGTCCATCCCTTTATTACCCCAGTGCACCCATCTTCTGATGGCTGATTCCAGCAGGATAATACTATATGTCACAAGGCTCAAATAATCTCAAACTGGTTTCTCAAACGGCCTCGACAGTCACCAGCTCATAATCCAGTAGAGCACCTTTGGGATGAGGTGGAATGAGATATTTCCATGA
The DNA here is from genome assembly GCA_024447675.2 of Pterophyllum scalare. Classification (NCBI taxonomy): domain Eukaryota; kingdom Metazoa; phylum Chordata; class Actinopteri; order Cichliformes; family Cichlidae; genus Pterophyllum; species Pterophyllum scalare. The sequence goes on from JAMQGT020003836.1 coordinate 24,784, forward strand.
AGGAGGTGCAGCTGACACATTTGCAACAACTGTTTGATGCCATCATATCAATTTGGACCAAAGTCTCTGAGGAATGTTTCCAGCAGATTCCTTGTGGAGTCTGTCATGAAGAATTAACAGCTCTAAAGCCAGTACTGGCAAGGTGCACCTAATAAAGAAACTGGTTAATGTGTATATAGAGATGCATTAATGACTCATAAACCCTCAAAATGTATACATTTATTCAGTTCATTGCTAGCATTCAGCACTGTTAGTGGCAGTGTGGCCCGCAAGCACACGGCGATCAAAATTAATTTGCTTGATTAGTCCCATTAAACAATCTGCAATCTGAACTAAGGTATTGATTCAGGTCCATTTGAGGTAAGGCTTGGGAAGGTATAAGTTTTGGCACACACAATGACAGTTTGAGGAAAAATACATAAAAAATAAAATTTTTGCCACTGTCAAAAGTCAAGCTGCATATGTAGCAATAAAATGTCAGTGCAATTTAAAGTAAATACAGCAGATAATGTGCATTGTTTCTCCCATGTTTATCTGGTAATATAAAATAAAGGGAAATCTAGAGTAAGTTTTAATTTGCTGAATTTACTTGTAAACAACACTATTGTGCTCCTTTATACTACTTGATGTCTCATTAAGAGACCAATCTCAGAGGATGACAAGAAAAAATGCATCTTAACTAACAGTTTTCCGTAAATATCTACATGTAAATTAAATCTAATTTCTTTAGTTATACTGTGATCACATTTGTGGTTCTTCATGTGAATGTGCAACAGGGAGAGGCAATCTTGTCTCTGTTTGGTTTGGAGTGTGGTATACATGTCAAGTATACACCAGATGGTCTCAGTGTCTCGTTTTTATATATTTCAGTCAGTGGGTGACATAACTCTGGAGAGCTTCCAGGATGAACTGGAGGCTGCGTTTGTACAGAAACGAGTCCTTCTTCTCTGGTTTGCAGATGTTTAGGTGATCTACGTCCACTTCGATGAGCTCACCGATGCCGAGATCTGAAACCACAACAAATATCTCTATGTTTAAGCTGTACATTTCAGACATTACAGCATTCTTCCCTATGTGCACTCGAGTTACATACTTGCAGACTGTGTTGGTACCACAAGTATCTTGATCATGGGACCAATGTTTGTTGGTAGTGTCTCTGCAAAGCTGAGCACCTTGAAATTCTTTTCTTTGGCCAGGTTCAAGAAGTTGTCATTCAGGCTGTGCAGAGCTGGGGAATCTTAAAAACAGGCTGATACACATTAGATGTTGAAACGTTTTCATAAAAGATTAAGTCTTGGGAGTATAGAATTCATCATGTTCACTCACCTTTGCAGAGTTCTCTGACCTCTATAGAGGGAAAGAGAAGATATCTGACATTGACAGAGTACTCTGCCATGAAGGTACCGTGGTGAGGAACACTGTAAAACATAATGCCTTTGGTGTTCTGTAACAACCCATGCATTTCTGGGTCTTGTGAGGCATCCAGCAGCATTTTCTTCACAAGCAGTCCTGCAAGAGAAACCAAATGCAAAATGACAGATTTTTAAGTTGTATTCGAGGGATCTCAGTAGAAGTCCGACATGCTTGTGGAAGGAAAGATGTGGAAGAAATACCTCCCATACTGTGGGCTACCCAGACCACAGGCCTTTCTCCAATGCCTGCCAGCTTTAACTTCTTTAGCAGCTCCTGACTTCTGTAGGCCAGAGACTTCCTGAAGAGACAATCAGCCAGCCATTTAATCTGCTGGAATAATGAATTAAAGGGTACCTAGCAGTGCAAAATATTTAATTTTACCAAGAGTGGCAGCTTAAGTAGCTTCAAAGATTGACAATGTTAAGTATAATCACAAGTAGACATTTGAAGAAACTACAGATTATATTATATTATATATATATATTTTTTTACCTCTGATTCTCAGCAGGACACTGGGCCATCCAGTCACTGAGATGACTGTCATACTCCACTGACAGCACTCTCAGATTTGGACAGTCAGCAGCCAACCATGCCTGTCAATAAACACAGACATAATAACACTGAGATATGATTCATTTTCTCAAGATAAAATGAGAAACAACTGAACACTTCTGAGTCTCCAAAGATTTTGTTTTATTGTAAGAGGACAACGCTTGGAAAAAAAAAATCCATTAATGTAATCACAGTAATTAGAGGAATAAGGTGCCTCTGCTACCTTTGGCCAGCACTCTGTATAGTCATCTTCAGGTTCAGCTTCCTTCTCTTCCTCTAATGTATTGCGGTCCTTCTGCCGCCACGTCTTAAAAGCTGCCCCTAGAATCCCGTGGATGAACAGCACGTCTGCTTTGATTGGCTGACTGGAAATTGAAACACTGTCAAAGATAATTGTTGGGTTATAACAGTAAAAATAAAATAAAACAAATGCATTCATGTAACAACTGAATTAGTTTTCCTACTTGCCACGTGTTTGTGGGTGCAGGATATAGACGCCATCTGGGTATTTCTCTTTTACCGTCTCCCTGTCCAGGTTGGCAAGAGCGCGAGCTGCGTGAGATGCCTGCATGACATGAGGGGACTGCATCATCTCAGCCAGGACAGACACCCAGCCTGAAGGTGTTTTTTATGGGTCAAGTAGAACAAACAGACAAGTGTGAGCAACACTACAAAAACTATAAGTTGGGGTGGATAACTGTAGTGAAAGCATTAAAAACAATGCAATAATAAAGTCTGTGATGGTGGGAAGTTCATTTCTAATTGAAACAGACACAAACTTATATTGCAGATCTTGCTTTCATAACATCTTTAGTGCACCCAGTCAGGATTACACATAATCAGAGCTGTCTCCAGTTCATTCAGATTAATTTACGGACTAACCGGACTGAGCTATGGCCTGATGGGCACCTTCATTAAGTGCCAAGTTTCCGATGATACGAACAATGTTTCTCTGAATCTTCATCGAGTCTCTTCTGAGCTGATAAACTCTCTGGAGAAGCTGTAGACCCCCGTTGGCAACTATGTGGTCACAGTGGCTCCTTACCTGCAGATGATCAGCACATAATTCAGTACACTACAGCAAAGTATCAGCCGCGAGGCAGCATGCAGACAGGGGCCAGTCTAACCGTGGAGTACAAGAATCCACTGAATAAGCCAGGGGTGTCAAACTCCAGGCCTCGAGGGCCAGTGTCCTGCAGGTTTTAGATGTGTCCCTGATCCAACACGCCTGAGTCAAGTGGCTGAATTACCTCCTCAGTGTGCAGTCAAGTTCTCCAGAGTCCTGTTAATGACTTCTATATTGGACTCAGGTGTGTTGAAGCAGAGACACATCTAAAACCTGCAGGACACCGGCCCTCGAGGCCTGGAGTTTGACACCCGTGGAATAAGCTAAACTGTGGCATACAGTGCTTTTTTTTTTCTTCCATAGAATTGACTTTAATACACTGCTACAATGACTCCAATGAGTAGTTTGTTTTTAAAAGTAGCAAGTCACCTCCTCCAGACTAAATCATCTTTGGATGCATAATGGCAGTGAGTACCTTTGAGTGCTGTACCAGTGCCTGCAGATAGAAGGACTCCACCTTCTCAGAAGGAACAGAGGTGAGGCTCTGGGCATAAGGCAACCCATTGCCACCAAAACTCCAAAGACCACCCTGGAACAAAGGGGGGGCACACGTGTTATTGACAGGATATAGATAAGTTTTTTTGCACATTCCAGTGATTGTTGTTGTTCTGCTGTTTTGTGTTTTAGACCGTCACCTTCCTAAAAGCTTTACATGTATGCATAAAGATGTGATTATTACCCTTTGTGCTGCCAAGGACTGAGTGCTTTCTCTCAGGGCCAGCGACGTGAAGTACTGAACACATTTGTCCACCTCAGACTGAGGCAGTGATGCCAAAAGCTGCCTCAGTCCATCCTCTGCCGACAAACCCTGAGAAGACGTTAACACATTATAGTGACGTACAGCACATATGTGAGGTAACCATTCAAATGGCAGGTATCCTAAAGCGTACCTCCTCCAAGTCAGGCAGTGCAGGTGGGTGACGGAAAAACCGCAGGTCTACCTGAGGTGTCCGGGCCAAGCCCACTGCTGTCCGCTGGTCTATAACCTGGGCTGCTGTCTGGTACTGGTAGTCTAGATTATGCAAAACAGATGTGATCTAAGACCAGACTGGTTCATGTGTTATGTATCAAATTAAAGTGATAGGAAACTTTAGGGTATTTTACCATGCCAGTGGTGATTATCTGCAAGCTCCTGAACAGCCTGTAGTCTGACGGCTTTATTGGCTGACTGCGTCTTTTTCAGCAGGACCCATAATGCCACCTCGTGTGGGTCTGCATCCACATGACTAAAGTGCTCTAAGACACAAAATTACAGAACAAGCTGACCGGCTTTTACAGAAAAAACTGGGAGACACGTGCTACTAATTCCCCTAATGTAACCTTTTAGCTATTCTAACTATGGCTAAAAGGTTAACTATCAGTGTCCACTGCACCAGCTTTAGATTATTACAAAAGCGAATGAGTTACAGTACGAACCTTGTGGGAATGAAACTTGTGTCATCAACTTGGCAGCTATTAATTTGTCAAAGGTTAAAATAAGTAAAAGTGAATTTAACGTTCTGTGTATAAATAGCTAAAAAAAAGTCTGTGTATTTAATTTAAAACTACAGGTGGTTAAAAACAATCTCACACCTGTTTTTTCCAGTCACTTTCACAATATACAATTGTACAAACTGTGTGACATTCCATAACAGGATGTGTGTGTGTGTAAAGGCAGGTGTTTCCTTTGTTCTCTGTGTACATAACACAAACACACACACACACACAAAAATGACTGAATGACTGCAGTTTCTGAGCATGTTTGTTTATATTGGCAATAATACCTTTCAGTCCAAGAAATATTAGGAGTAATATTATGGCGTAACACTGTGTTATCGGTCATTGGTGAGTTGGCGTGTCATAGTTTCTTACCATCGAGCGATTGCAGAAAAAGCCTCGAGGATAGTTCCACAAACCTTCTTGCTGCTTTATGAAGTTCCCTCCTTGCTTTGTGAGTAAGTCCTGGAACAGATGCAAATTTAAAACAAACAAAAAAACTAGCCACCACCCCTTTAATGAAATTTTTAATTACATTTCTATAGTAACATTACAAAGACAGCAGAAACTAGTAACGCTTTCCTGTAGAGGTGGACAGTTAAATCACATTTGAGTCAGATATCTTCTGTTTCTATTTTTATAATTATGATTCTTTTGTTTTGTCTTTCCTTAGAAATCCATCTCACCGTTACAGCTATAGCACCTACCTGAAAGCGTAACCTCACTCCCTGCCTGGCTGTTTTGTGTTTTGCTCAGTTCATGTGTTTATTTTAAGTTAGAAGTAAAATGAACGCGTTATGAGTAAATAATCTTAATTTCAGTACTGATAAAAAATGATCATGATTATATGTTTCGACCTAATCGAGCAGTTTATATTTGAGCATAAGTTGGTTGTGAAAGCTTCCACTAAAAAGTAAACCTTGATTAGTGGAAGTCAAATCACCCAACACCAAATGTCCTAAAGATTCTGGCAGGAAAGATAGTAGAGAGGGAAAGGAAACACAGGAAGAATGAAAGCAGATGTCACTGCTCTACTGGACATAAAAAACTCAACAACAACTTTGTGCTCACAGAAGAAATAAATTAAGCCACTCAGCATATTTGCCAGATAACGCCCTGCAAGAGGGAAGTAGGAACATGCCAAAAACAGCATATCTAAACTAAAAGTCTAAAATGGTCTTATATATTTTTATTATATATATTTTTATGAGCTAGTGGAAAGACCCCAAAAGCACTTTAGAGGTAAAATAAAGGACAACAAAGTTTTATAGCACAAGAGGTTAAAATGACTTTGTACAAAAAGAATTGCCCAGCCAAATGGGAGAAGCTACACCTGAACTCATGTAATTTCAGTGGGCTGGAGATTCACCTACATGTATGTAGAAACAGAATGTGAATATCTTGATGCAGTGAGGAAATGCAGCACTACGAACACTTGAGTACAACAGGCATAAAGTTCAAATATGAGACTCTGTGATGAGTGCATGGATTTACTTTTAGACTGTTTATGAAGGATGCACAAATCATTTGGGGGTTGCATCAGGAAGGGCATCCAGGGTAAAAAAAAATTTTTTTCTCCAAATCAAACACCAGGTGCTGTGGCGATTCCTTGTGAATAAGGGAGCAGTCAAAAGTAACTTCTATGCTGGGATTGTCCCAGAAGTTTGCTGAAATGGTGTGACCAAATTCAGGATATTTAAATATGTTAAATGCCACATTATAACATCCCACTTTGCCCATGAAGTTTTAATGAATGACACTGGTTACCTGCAGTTAGGTTGTCTTTCTCATCTGAAGGAGTGGCCTTCAGATAGACATACGACTTGTTCTTCTCCTGAAGAATTGCACTAGTGTCAATGGTCACAGCCTTATCCAAGGCTAACACCTCATAGGTAATAAAAAGACAGCCCCTGCAGAAAGGAGCTTTTTTAATAAACTGTAGCACTGAGATGATCCTTCTCTCACAAAATGCAGAAATAAAAATAAGCATTTTAATAATGCAGCTTACCCCAAGACAACTGCACCAGTTACTTTAGCAACTTTCCCTAAATGTCAATATAGAGGGAGATCTTTATTAATAACATGTTTACAGTAATGTGGTGTAAAACCTCTGATTATGTCTAATAACTTACTTAAATCTCTCCACTGGAGCACTTTCTTTACTCCAGGCGGCCCAGCTGTACTCAGCCTCCGACAGCGGATCCAGCGCAGGGCTGCTACAGACATCCTCCCCTTATGTGCGCACCGGACTGCTTTCCAACCTGCTTTCTGTCCTAGACAGACATGAGGACAGTGTCTGAAACAGCCCATTTAATGGGAAGCACGTATATAATTAACAGTATGGCATAACGTTAAAAAAAGACTCGATAATTACATATAATGTTGTAATTTCAGTTTAGACAGTTAGCAGTGCTAACGGTGAATTGATCTAAAGCATCACCTCATTCAAAGTCCACTAGCTGAACGTTAGCTAGCCGTAACCTAGCAGGTGGGTGCGGTTTACAGCTCGGCTCTCAGCCAGATTAAAAAAACATGAACACTTAACTTTCTGTCAAAAACCAAAGCTGGCATGAGCGCCACCACTTAATCTGGGTGAAGCTAAATGAAGCGTTAGCTACCGCTAACTTGCTGGAGATTAGTTAGCATTTGGCTAACACTGTTCTATCTCGGTGTAAGAGACCCAACCGGCTGACGGAGCGACCCGGTGGGCGAGCTGCGGATTAATGTCTATTCCTGATAAGCGATATTACCGTTTTTATCGAGGGACACGGTTTGAAGAAACTACGATTGCGTCCTCCGGGATGCAGCCGGTGTACATAAACACAACCATAGACATACCACAACAACATAGAGTTGTCCCACAAATAACACGTCATCTATCGCAACCGCTTTTCTTTCTTTATGGATAGTTTCAGAAATACAATGTGTGAATACAGGATTATAATACAAAATCAATTTTATAAAAAATAAGTATATATATATATATATATATATATATATATATATATATATATATATATAAGATACGCAGGGAAAAAGGGAGGAGTGAGTTACGGAGAGCTCAAATAAGGACATTAAAAATGTTACAAATATAAATAGTTTTTCTTGTCGTGGGAAGAACAAACTGTGCCCACACAAAGTTCCATTTCCTACATGAAAATAGGGAAGTGTGGCTTCATTTTTGAGAACTTGGAATTTGGCAAGGAATAAACTGCTCTAGTCTTTCTGACTAAACTCGGTACAATCAAGCAGGAGTTTTTATTTATTTATTTTTAAAGTGCAAATTTTGACAGGCTGTTGTTAGAGCTGAAACTAGTAATGTCTTTCCATAACACCTGTGTAAAAGACCAAAATAAGAACAACTCTCTGTGAAGATCTCACAAAAAGAGCAAAATATTTTTTTTTTACAGGATAAAATCTATGAATGAATTTAAATGAAACCTACTTCACTTTGTTTGCAAGGAAAAATAGTGGTAAAGGTAAAATCCTTATCCAGTTAATGTCCTTAACAAAGGTACTATGGTAAAAGATCGATGGAGGAACAGATCACCTGTTAAAATTTTGGTACTGTGAGAAGATGAGATAGGAGATCTGCCGCAACTACCTCCGCAAGAGACAAAACAAAAACAAACATACAGTAAAATATTTTCTTTTTTGCAATATTTTTTTATTTCATGTTTTGTTTTAAGATGTTTTCTCAAGCATTAGTTTCAGAAACAGTGCCTCTCAAAACTGTAAACACCAATTAAAAGGAGTTAACTCGTTTGTCAAAATTTAACACATCTCATTGAAGCAGTGAAATCAGTACAGATATACAAAAAGGTAGCAAAAGAAATATTTATTTTTTACTACAATACAAAGTGTTCAGCAGAGTTTACAAAGTTGCACATATTTCACTGGAAATATTGGCCTTCCTCTTCCTGCTCATCCTGGATAGCCTCTGCTTCCTGCTAGGCCCCCTCTTACTCTCACTCTTCCTCTGTGTTCTTGCTGCCCCATCCTCTAGCTCGTGTAAGTCACTTGAGACCTCTTTTTTCTCTGACACACAGTTGAATTCTTCTTCCAGTTGAGACTGAGCAGGTGCAACATGAGTAAGAAGACCAGTGTTTCTAGGTGAACCAAATGTGCTAAATGATGCGAGTTGTGTGTCAGAGATTTGCAAAACTGTGATTTAGAAAGATATTTGAGTGAGACCAATGAATCTATGCCATTTGGAGCCATGTTGTTGATACATGAGCTTCATGTTTTCGGATTTGGGTGCATAGTTTCTTTTTTTTTTTTTATCGTATGAAAAGGGGCAAAAATGTAATAAAGTTTAGTTTCACTTAATTTCCAGAGTAGGTTTGTTTGTTTCAGTTTAGTTTGTGTTGTTTGAAAATGTTTAGTTTCAGTTTCACTGTCAGTTTTAGTTTTCTTTAATATTCCATTACAAGGAGCATTTGTAAGGGGGGGGGTCATATTTTTCAGATGCTCAGAGGCGGTATTACAGTACAAACTTTTTGAAGTCAGTTTGCTCAGTCATGTTGACATCCTAAGTTTCGGTAAACAAGTAGACCAAAGCCTTATCGGGCAGGTTGTGATCTCAGTTAACTAAAATGTTTTAGTTTTCATATTTAAGTGTAGTTTGGTTTTTTTGTTTACTTTTAGTCAACTGTAATAACCTTAGTTATGACACGCTTTTCTGTTACAAGTGCTGCTCTTCCTTTGGACCTGTAAAGTTCAAGAGCCTTGTCGACATCATGTCCTTCACCTCTCAAACTTTACAGTTACACACTAGTTCCTTCTTCAGGAAACAGCAGTCAGGATAGTAATAAAAATGACAGCACAGCTGCAATATAAATACAGCAGTCTAACCCAACTATTATCCAATAAAAACAAAGTTAAGAATTTTTTTGTGATCAAGAAGAGGTGTTTCTGCTGCTGGTGTGGACTGATTGACATGCATACTGCCTGGTGGTGAATTCTGTTTTTTTTTTTTATTGCACTATAATACATTATTGTGCATCAACACTACAGTCTTGAACTGTTAGTAATAGATACTTGGGTGACCTCTTTTTTGGGTTGTATCATGAGGTCTTTATGTTGACTTTCACAGTGTGTAGTGTAATGGTTTACACATTTGCTTGGTAAGAAAAAGGTTGCTGGTTTAATTCCAGCTAGCACAAATCCCCTTTGGGGTTGTGTGTGGAAGGGCATCTGGTGTAAAACTCTGCCAAATCAAACATGCAGAGATACCTGGTTTAGTGACCAAGTGTGAGCAGCTGAAAGGAGCCACAGCTGGAGTGGTATAGCACAGGAATAAGAAGAACCTATTCAATTTTGAGTTGGCTCAGGATAATTTCTTTAAAACTGCGCATTAGAGAATAGCCCTTGGTGGAAGATGCCTTCTCTTTTTCTTTTTATTTTATTTTATTTTTTGTCTCCTTGTGTGAAAAAATAGCACTATACTTTTCCTGCAGATTCCCTCCATACCCATTACAGACCACAATGTCTGTGAGGAAAATCTTTTTGAGTCTTGCTTTATTGCATTAACTTAAGAGCAGAGTCCAGTAAAATACATTCAAAACATACGTAACAGAAAAAATTTCTTACACCTAATGCCCACCTTTTCTCATGTGTCACATTCACAAGTGCTGTTCATGCAAACACATACATAAAACCATTTTGAATGCCCCCCTCCACACACACACACACACACACACACATGCACGCACATCAATTGTGGCAGCTCTGTAAATGTGTGCGATTCAGCAAATAAAAAAATATAAGGTCCATTTAACCCAGTTTTCAACATTAATTTGACTGAACATCAAATGGTCTTTTACACTTTATTAACTACAGGCTTGCACACCTTAGAATTTTTTTTATGCTTCACATGTACAATCATTATCACTCTTTTTGCATAGTTATTATACAACCTGCAGGGAGAAAGCATATGTCTTTACTTGCACCTTAAATAATCACCATTACATACAAACTACTCGGTTTAAAAGGAATAGTGTCTGCTCATATTGTGAGCAGCTGGGGCCTCATGTGCAGATGACTGTTTTTAAATATTTTATAAGGTATTTAATGATGAAAGGCAAATATGTTTATAAATATAGAGCAGAAGACCTTCAAAAATTATGTAGTTTCAGAGACTTATTGTGTTAAGCAGGTATTTAGCTGAGCTTCACCTCGACCTTGTTTTCTCCACCCCTGCTCCACCTGCTCATAAAAATCAGCATAGTTTTAGTCCAATATCATGTGGAAATCCATTTCCATCTCCCAGTTAGTGTCAGCCTGTGGTGCTCTCACTCCTCTCAGGTTTGGGTTTCCTGATAAGCCCTGATAATACTCTCATAAGCTGGTGGTGGGGTCTGTGTAGCATGGAGGCCTCGTACACTGTTGTTCCCCCAAAATGACTCTGGTCTTGGTGGGGTGGCAGCTGGCTGGGCTACATTTTGAGCTGATCCAGCTGACATGGTCAGAGTTGGTGTACGTGGCAGTGTGGTTTGGCTCCCCTCCTCTGCCTCTCTTGCAATTTGGCTGCACTGGAGGAGCGGGTGGAAAGTGGAGCCCCTGAAGCTGGATTTGTGCACCATTGGGTCAAGGTGATCCGGGGAGGAAGTATGGCGGTGAAAGGTGAAAGCAGCGGTGACTAAGCTGTTGTTGCTTCGCCGATCATAGCTGCTGCTGCGGTTAAAGCCTGGACGATGGCGGGGAGAAATGTGTGAGTGGCGAGGCGGGCGGCGGGTGATGCTGGCGGTGCCTGCTTTGCGTCTAGAAACCCAAGTCAGCATCACATAAACTAGGGCGCCCAGGAGAAGGCCCACTGCCACGGACACACAGAAAGCTATAATCAGGGGGACTGAGAGAAAGAGAGAAACATACCATTAAAAACGAACTTTTAAAAGTTATCTGTGCTGTATTATCTATTTTCAGTAACAAATATCATTGTTACAGTGCTGTGAAAAAGTATTTGCCGCATTCCTGATTTCTTAGTTTTTTGCATATTTGTCACACTTAAATTTTCCTGGTCCTCAAACAAAATTTAAAATTACACAAAGATAACCTGAGTAAATACAAAATGGAGTTTTTAAATTATGATTTCATTTATTAAGGGAAAGAAGCTATTCAAGCCCCTGACAAAGTGAAGCAGACTAAAAGATCTCAAAAAGCAGCACGTCATGCCATGATCAGTCTGGAAAGGGTTACAGAGCCATTTCTGAGGCTTTGGGAATCCAGAGAGCCATTATCCACAAATGGAGAAATCTTGTAACAGTGGTGAACCTTCCCAGGAGCAGCTGGCCTACCAAAATTACTCCAAGAGCGCATAAATGATTCATCCAGGAGGTCATAAACGAACCCAGATCAACATCTAAAGAACTGCAGGCTTCACTTGCCTCAGTTAAGGTCAGAGTTCATGATTCAACAATAAGAAAGAGATTGGACAAAAATGGCATCCATGGGAGAGTTCCAAGGAGAAATACACTGCTGACCAACAAGAACACAACGGCTCATCTCACATTTGTCAAAAAACATCTGGATTATCCCTGGGACTTCTGGGAAAATATTCTGTGGACTGATGAGACAACAGCTGAACTTTTTGTAAGGTTTGAGTCCTGTTACATCTGGCGTAAACTAACACATCATTTCATAAAAAAACATCATATCAACAGTCAAACATGGTGGTGGTAGTGTGATGGTCTGGGGCTGCTTTGCTGCTTCAGGACCTGGACAACTTGCCATAACGGATGGAACTATGAATTCTGCTCTCTACCAGAAAATCCTGAAGGAGCATGTCCGATCATCACTCTGTGCCCTGAAGCTCAAGCTCACTTGGGTTATCCAGCAGATCAATGATCCAAAGAATGACCAGCAAATCCACCTCTGACTGACTCAAAAATAACCAAAATGAAGGTTCTGGAATGGTCTACTCAAAATCTGGACTTAAATCATATTGAGATGCTTTGGAATGACCTTAAACAGACTGTTCATGCTTGAAAACCCTCCAATGTGTCTGAATTAAAACAATTCTGCAATTACTATGAAAGAGTCATTGACAGTTATCACAAATGTTTGATTGCAGTTCTTTTGCCAAGGGTGGCACAACCAGATATTAGGTTTACTTATTCACACAGGGCCAAGTAGGTTTGGATAACTTTTTTCCCCTTAAAAAAAGAAAGCTTTTTTTTTTAAAACCATAGATTGAGTTTAGCCCAACACAGAAGTGATTAACTTACAGAGTCTATCTGGATCTGGATCATATATATATATATATATATATATATTTTTTTTACCAATGCATGGCCTTTTTTAAATCATCCATTGTGAATACAAGGAACTTTAAGTGTACTAGGAACAAACTAAGAATTGCCAGAAGTGTCTTGAAAGATGGTGCCCCTTGACAAAATAATAACAGGCTTTCCTCTGCCTGTGTTTAACAGAGCCTTTTGGAGAAAACAAACTGACTGCATTTCATTTCCACAAAAAAAACAACAAAAAAACCCCAACCTTTTGACTTATTCTTGCTGAATTCTACTTTGCCTCGGAAGCAGCCAACATGAGCATGCATGAGAGAAGAGAGAGTATGTAACAAATGAGACAAATACCACTGGACCTATGCCAGGAAAACAAATCAGTTTCCTTTCAATAAAATGTTCAAAAAACCTGAACCTGCTTTGTCACTTGACCACATTTCCACAAGTTTCTTTTTCTCTAATTTTGGAAAAAGGGAGGGCAGACACTAATAAAAAGTCATCTGGAAATGACATTAGAGAAAACTGAGAAAAAAAACATCAGCAGCAAATAGAGTGAGCATTCTTAGAAGTCAGAAAAGTTTCTTTGAATATTCAAATTTGTTTGATAAAGTATGATTCAAAGGCAACAGGCCCACATATTGCATGGAGGTGATTAAAGCTTGAATTCCTGAGGGCACCAATCAGAGCAACCACATGAAAAAAAAAGACCAGCTGAAAGAGAAGGAAAGTTAGAAAAAAAACTCACCAACATCGAAAGGCTGAAGTATTTCCAGAGGGAGATTTGTGTTGTTCTCAGCCATGACTTTATCTGCTTTGTCAAAGGAGAGGAGGAGAGACTGAAGCTCACTTCAGTCTGCCTTTTCCTCTCTTCTTCTCCCTTTTCTCCTGTCAGTTCTTTCCTGTCCTTCTTTCCTTCTGATGGATTTCCCTGTCTTTCTGCCCTGTCTCCTTTCCCGTTCCCCCTTTGCTTTCTCCCTCTTCTCCTCCCTTGCTCACTTTCTCTGTCAGTATTTCTGACTCCCTCAAAAAGGAGGCTCAGCCCAGAGGCTCGCAGGACTGGCAGCTAACTCTGGCAGTCAACTTGTTTATGGAAGCGGAAAACTACACTGTCACATTTCCTGCTTTTCTGCTGGAAATTAGCAACAGGAGGGGCTTATCTATCCAGGACAAAGATCCTGGAGGTAGAGAGACCGGGTGTTTCTGTAGTCACTTCCCCTGTCATCATTTCCTTCAGGTTGATAGTTGTAGAAAAAGGATCACCACAGCAGCACAAGAGCTAATGCTTCAGCTTTTACCACAGGAGATCCCACTATGCTCACCAATATTTTCCTTCCTTTCAGAAATGATAGCTATTTAAATCTCTTGTTTTTTTCTTCCACACCAGAGACCACAGGTGACAGGCCATTGGCTGCACCACCAGTTACATTTCTGGGCTTGGAATGGGAGTTGAAGGCAAATCCCTAACTGGAAATGGTGATTGCAATTTTGTAAGTGCTTTTAATATTATGTGTAGAGCCTGCAGCATCTTTGTTAGTAAGCTCAGTGTTTCCACAGTGTCTGGCAGATCAGGGGTGCTTAGATTAGAGAGGTGCAGTAAAAGCGCTGTAGTTTGATAAGAAAGAAAAGCTGCACAGCTACTCTTTTGATACACCAACATTTTTATTTCAAGTCTCTCTCCCCCCGATATTGTCAAATCAAGATACAATGCATGGAAGTGAGTCTCTATGTGTTTGAAAAAGACAAAATAAATAAATTGCAGCCAAATCTGCAAATTAATCAATTCAGTCAGGAAGAAGGATGCGAGTAGTCACATTGGTATGCATCTGAAGTAGACTGAACCCTTTGCTCCAGCAGCAGATTTTTATTTTACTTTTTGGAGTTGATTGCTCAGCTTTCTCTAAACATTCACTGAGTCAATTTATTCAATGTAATATAAAATCATTAGCATTTTTGTCAAAATCTTTATGAGTTTATTAAGTTAAGAACACTTCAACTTTCTCACTGGCAATGAGAGAGAGAGAGATCCCAACCAAAGCTTGAACTTCCTTTGATTGTTGGCTCTGCTGTATAACTTACTGAAAATAGTATTTCAGGGCATTGTGTTCCGATATAGAGATGCTGAAGGGCAATAGACCAACACGCTGCTATGTGGTGGAGACATTCTTTGAGCTATAAAAATAGCTTACGTTCAAATGTGATAGGGTAGAGTGATAGGGTAGAGTGATAGGGGAAGGGGGGCGGGGTCCTTAATATCTTAGTAAAAAAAATAAACGATTAAAGATGCAGATTTGCTGATTTAAAAAAAAATCAATATTTTCTTAACCTTCAAAACTGTAGCTTATATCAATGTGCACTTGTGGAACCCCAGCCTTTTGTAAAGCTCATAAAAATAAACAGATAGGTGAGAGGATGAGAAATAACTGGGCAATACTGTTTCAGTTTAGAGAGGCTGTATAGGTTAGAAATAAATGCTAGCCACCAGGAAGCAAATCTCTGTGTTTCTTCTGTCCTCTCTTTGATCAGTAGATGGAGTAATACTCCAGGGTAACTTCAGAGAATGTCTCTTCATGTGATCTGAAAGTCAGAGAGTATGTCTGTTCCCACCCTATAAACATGTGGGCTGTTTGAAATAGACCAGATAGGAGAAAAAAAGAGGAGAAAGAAACAGTTAGCTAATCAGCAGACTTTTACAAGCCAAATGATAACAAGGTTGAGGTTATTTATTCTAAACGTTTACACTGTTCTCTCCAGTGTGTGATACGGTATGTTTGCAGACCTCCACATAATTATTATTATGCAGTGTTGCATTGAAAAAGCCATGCATTCTGCAGTTTGGTGTGGCAGTAATGAATAATGGGGTGGCTGCCCTATAAGGCAGATATATAGTTTTTTCCATGAATTGTGAAAATTTGTGTCCTTTTTGCCTCCGAAAAAATATGTAAATGACTTTTGAATTGAATGCATTTTATTATAATAAGCTTGGTGCATATTGGACAACAAACATCAGTATAACTTGAAAGATTCATTCAGTTCTTAAGGAAAAGAACATTTTTGGTACTAGATTAAACAACTTTTCAGACATAATAATTCAGGACATATAATAGATTTGCAGAACAGCATTTCCCTCTTAGCATGTTGATTTTGCCATGCAGGTTGACAGCAAACTTTCTAATGAGATTTCAGAAAACTGCTGACTATGCATGAAAGAGATTACCATGCTTGCAGTCTTGGTCCAAGCTCTCTGCCTGTGCAATGATTAGATAAGAAAACGGATCTTAAAAGGGTAAGTATTGGATGGTTTCCTATTGACCTGAGTGTTTTGTCTCTGCTCTCCTCTGCTGCAGCATTGTCGGCTCTCTCTTTTGCTGAATCCATTTTGGTCTGCAGGGGCATTGAACGGTAGAGGTCACCCCGAGCTGAGTGGTGTAAAAATGTAGGACTCAGCAGTCCATTCCTGCTGCAGTGCAGCCGCCCAATCCAACTAAATCCCAGAACATTTCAATGCACTGACAAGTCAAACATCCGATTCTGACACATGTACTTCTATTGGAAAGAAGTGCCTGTATAACTGATACTGAATTCACCAAGGTAAATCTTTTGCCCCAGATTTTCTATGATAGTGGTATTGTCAAGCCTGTAATTTGGATAGATTTTTTTTTTTTTTTTGCCTTGTCTTACACTGTGGTTAAGAATATTTTGTGGTAGGTTTGCCAATAATACACCCAACCCAATTAATCTTATTTTTGGGAGTTATTTTGAGGTTTTCATGTTCCTACACATTTTCTCTCCACATCTTTTTGGGTAAAAGTCTCTTTTTCCCAGTAAATATAATGTTTACGCAGTCACTGCAGACAAAACAAAACAAAAAACAGCACACAGCAGAGCTTCAAAAGGCTGCCAAGATCGTGCAGAAATCTAGACATCCTGACCTGCAAATATACTGTGAAGGGCTTGCCTGCAAATCCCCATCCTTAAAATCAGCCTTCTTCATCTGCTTTCAATCATTTACTGAAATCAAACAATTTTCAATAAATCATTTATAAGTTTTTCTGTTTTCCAGGCCTACCCCTCTGTCTTTGCCTTTGTGGAATGGCGCTGTGGCCAGAGCTCTGTAGTTCCTTCTTTTAGTTTTCTAAGAGCTCTCCTGAGATGATGATGAAAGGACTTGTCTAATGGGATTACACATCGTGATAAGTGCTCAGAGCCTAGTGGTTCATCACGCCTCCCTCCTGCATTTCAAAGAGTGGCATTGATCTGTTGTGGAGCAGTATATCTTGGACATTGTGTTTTGAGAGCGATGCTTTATTAGCAGAGCTTTGTTCTTATTACTAGCTTTTATTCTTATTACTTTTAAAGTGACATTTAAAGAGAAATGTGCTTTGTTTAGGATCCCAGTTGGGTCTTTTCAAGGATTTTGATCCACAAAAGATACCAATCCCCCCCCTTTTAACCTGAGCAGCAGAAGTGCCGACTGTTAAGGTGGTCTCACTTCATGAGATAATTCATGAAGTTGCTCAGTAAGCTGTGAATTATGTAGCAACTGCAAGTTCTAGTATCTATTCAAATAAACTGAAACAGCATTATATCATACTTATGCACAGGTGTGCACATATGCTCCCTGTATACATATGCATGTTTAGATTTACTACTACTAGAGATGGTCTAGCTCCATTAATACGAGTAAAATCACAGTTTTTATTTTGCTAGGACCGATGACTAATAAATAGTAGTTCTAATCTAGTATTTATAATAAGGGGAAAAATATAGGCAATATATGATCATCTAGCCATTGTATTATTTAATTTATTACAATAAATTCACATTAAACAACTGTATATTTAAGGTGAAAGCCAATGCAAAAATATTAAAGAACAACACTAGTGAAACTTGATTTACAGGTTGGAGCTGGAAATGCATTCCTTAACCATCAAACAAAGCCAACCAAATGTTATTCTGCCTTTAGAGCATTAGGATTTTCCACACCCTTATATGACTGACTATAAAACAAATTTCCTTTTAGATTTTTATTTAGTAGAGCAATTTAGCTTATTTTCAAAACAACGTTTTTCAAATTTATAAGTGATTTTTTTGTCTAGACATCATTAGGACTGATTATTTTCACCTATTTTGCCTCCATTTTATTTTTAGTAATTTAAGAGCTGCTAATCTCGGTAAATAGCATCCATTTTCCGCTATTAATACAGCAAATAAATCAGTCTTTCAGTCTGGCTCAAGTCTTAGTTATCACTCTGGAGTGAGTGCCTAAGTTTGGCTTTGACCATTTCAACAAATTACGCAAATTTTTGCTACTTGTAACTTTTCTGCTACATAGTCTGTTTTCTCTTGTTTCTTCCTTGCATCTCTCTGCTGGCACGCACATTCCCTAGTGCAGAACTAGCAGGCATGAGCGGATGTCCTGTCCTGAAATCTCACTGAGATGGAAGAGCATTCCTTCTGGTTGGACAGCAGGTGGCAGTACATGCAGACCACAAAGCTATCCTGTCTGCAGGAGTAAAAGGCTCAGGCAAGGGAGGGGGGCCTCTAAGATGTTCAGTACACACACACGCATACTTGCACTTACATCATCATTATCAGGGGAGGAGCTTTGCAGAATGTGAGGATTGCAGGCAGCTACTGTAACAGGGATGACTTGAAAAGAAACAGCAACATGGACATGATTCAGTCTTGACATCAGTCAGTGTAAAGACTCCAAACTGCTGCAGTCCTGGTCAGAGCATGAGGATCCTGCCAGGGTGATTCACAGCAGCTGGGACGTGACTTTAGTGACCTCAGTACAGCACCATGGCATCACCCAGGCACTATGGACACTCTGCTAGGGATATTACCAATGTGATGCAGAAGCTGCAAGGTAGGAGTAAAATGCTTACTCACACTGCTCTAACTTGGTTTGCAGAGTGTTTAGAGGTGACCTAGAGCTTGGTATGACACAGCAGACCAGAATGAGGGAGAGACTTAGCGTGAAAAATCTGTGTCATTTATCTGAGCCTCATGACATGAATGTCCTCGATGTGTAATCTAGGGATTCAAGTTCATATGGCTGATGAATGTTGGGTATGAGAAGGACATAACTCAGTGGAATGTGCAATGTCACTGCATGCAGTATGCAAGTACAGTGGAATTTATGGGTTACAGTCAGTTTTATTTAATCTCGTCTTCAGGTCCTATCAGCGCTTTGGTTTGGTTTTAAATGCTCTGGAGCTTCTTGGCATGATTAAAAATAGAGACTGAGAAGCCTGTAGCTGTTAGAGCTGTAGTACGTGAGATATATTTTTTCTTTTTCATTTGGAAAAAAACAACTTGATCAAATGGGTGAGTGGGAGTGGGAGAGACTACATTACTGTCATAGTCTTGTTTGTATTTTCTGTTTGTTTTATTTGTCTGCTTGCTCACTGTGTGTTTGGTTTGCCTGTGTGGAGTGTAGTATGTGTGCGAATGTGTGTGTATGTTTCTGTATGTGGATTGACAGGGAAGCAGACAATAGCAAAGCTAATCCTCAGAGAAGCTGACAGGATGAAGTGTATTCCTCTCTCTTAACTCGGCTGTAGTAGCAGGACTTCTTATAATGGACAGTTATATTCTCAGCTTGCTGTGGTTGTAACACTGCCACAATTACATCCATTGTGTTTAACCACTGGTCTATTTAAAATAAGAAGCTTGAAATATATATATTTTTAAATCTTATCTCCCCTCTGCTCTAACTTTTTTTTTTCTTTTTTTTTTTTTTTACTGCAGCAGCAGATAACCAGCATTTATTCAGATTAGCTAAAAGTCAAACAGCAGGGCTGGAACTACTTCACAAGCTTCCAGTGGAAAACAGTGTATCTCAGTGCGCCAGGATCACATATCCTTTGCTGACAGGATCAGATTGATGACGCTCGCAAAGTAGCAGGAAAGTCAGGTGACACTAGAGCTGAGATCCAATATGGCTGCTCACTGTGTGGCTTCTGAGGTGGCAGTTTCTGTGAAAGCCGAGAACAGCATCAGCAGCCACGTGGTTCTTCTGCATCACTGTGTGCAGGTGCGGATGCACACTTTGAATCCCAATCATACATTGATGGATCTAATTTTAGAAGACTCCCCTCAAGCCATCTCTCCAGTGCAAAGACAGATCCATGCAGACACACATTCAGTGAGAATTTAACCATTTATCACAATGCAGTGGTGTCAAATCTTTCCATTATTTATTCATACTTCTCAAAATGAAAAAAAAAAATCCTCCACAGGCAGACATCTCAGTTTTAAAGAGATGCATAATGTTTCATCTACACCTAAATGATGGTATTTCTAGATATTTGGCAAGCTTCCACTGCTTATAGGTATAGGAGTTTTATTGAAGTCTGTGAAGAAGTAAGTGATATGAGCTGTAAATATGTCAGTGGCTTGTTCCAGCCACACTCTTCTGACTGGATTCTACTTTTCTGGCAGTGTGTCAGCTCCAGTTAGTGAAGTCTTTATCTCGTTTTAGCAAACGGTCCTTTTACCAACAGTTGCTGACATGACTGTTTCATGATTTTTAAGCATTTCAGATCAAATGGGTCCTGTTGCTGTGGGTATCCTTACAAATAGATGGACTGAGGGTTTGTGGGAATAGTACTGCTCTATCATAGCCACAGTAGCCATCACCACAAAGACACACTTTTTAGACAATGTTTGTTTCTCCTGAATTTAGTATGTACCTATATCCTCAAGTTTCTCTTTTTGTAACATGTAGTTCTTCGTATAGTTCTTGTTCTCTTTTCTGAGTACAGAGTCACATTAGCTTGTTGACAGGGGGCAGGCAGAATCAAATTTCTTTGATGTGTTGGTTGCCGTCCATCTCCTGGGAGGCGAGAGCTAAACCTGTGATAACATAATCAAGATGTTTTGTAGTAATCAAAGAGGAACACTTTTTTTTATTATTATTATTAATCTGCAAATGAAAGTCAAACACAACATAAACACAGGTTCTTTGTCTTTCTGGTATCATATAGTTATGTTTGTTCCCAAAGGACAGCTGTAAATTAACTCTATGCAGCCTTTGTTCAGGACTTTCCATCAATTTCATCATCAGACTCTAGTTGGATAATTGTTATGTTCACACATGTTTGGGGAAAAAATGTGGTTGTAATCCAATTTCTTAACACCTGAAAGTTGTATAAATATAGGTATCTTGTATGTCTTTTAAACCCTGATTAGTTTAACATATTTTACTCATCATCTTGAGGGAATGTAATGTTCTCAAATCACCATGAAATGAACCATTCTCCCTCAAGGCTCAATTTGGCGGCCCTTTGAAAAGAAAGCAATGCAACATCAAAACAATCAAAACTTTTGCCCCAGTTTTGGGGTTGTGTTTTTCCTCCTTTAACCAGCTCTTTTCGTGCACCTCTCTCTGTCGCTGGGAAAAGAAAAAAAAAACAAAAACATCGCAATTAGTGACACCATATGGCAGAGAATGGTGAGGCCGCTTTGAACACCTCCCAGCCTGAACTCATCCATATGCTGTGGAATTTGCCCGTTTGTTGTCTCTCATTAATGAGAAAAGCGATGCACTGTTTTTGCTTTTACAATTTCTCACCTGTTTTCTCCATTGTGGGCGACAGAGGCGCACATCCCTGCCTACGCCTCTGGGCTCTGCCGTCTGCTGGCCTATCAAGTGGCCAAGTTTGTTAAGTCTCACTGTGTTGGGTGCACACCTGCATGAGTTTTCTCTGTGTTGGCTGTGTGTAATCCTATGCTTGTGATCACATAGTACAGAAGGAGATAGCCACAGATCGAGTGTCTTGAGGGGGGATGCATTTGAGGAAACATGCAGGGTGGTTCAATTTTCATAACCCTCCTGCTGATATAATTTTGGTGAAGGAAGAGACTTAGCAGGGAGAAAGGTTGAGAGGGGAAAGGCCATAGGCAACAGAGGGGCAGCACATCTGGAAGACATGAGCCCCATACTGAGAGTTTCAAATGGATAAAATGGGAATGAGAGAGGCAGCGGGAAAAGCAGGAAAATGAGGACTGGACAAGCAGAGTGGGGGAGAGAGAGCAAGAGCCCGCACACCAGCTTTTAAGCTCCTGATCGCTAGTGGGCCTGGCACAGATCCTCTGGTTGGCACAGGGCCAGCGTGACATCCTGTTGCCAGGGGCGACATTATGATGCGGCCGCAGCCAAGGAAGGCCTGAGCAGACGGTCACCTTGAGCCATGCCAGCCTCCTGTTTAGCTGTGACACCACTATTTATCGTCCATGGCTCTGCATACTGTGGCTTCACACACATACAGTGACACACACACATGTGCCCAGACTTACACAGACACAGAAACAAACACTTGGTGTTAAAAATAGTTATGATGCATCTTTCTATTTTTTGTTTTTTTTGCCCCCCCTTCCACTATTATAGCACTGGGAGTCAGCAGTTTAGCTGAGTGGTTAAACAGACCCGGAGCAAGCCTTCAAGGCCACCAGACCAGAACTGTGGCAGAGGGTCTGGTCTGGAACAGAGCTGCAGCATGAGTTTTTATTTATTCTGCTGCTTCTTCTCCTTGTACTTCCAGATTGTGTTTGTGACTCATTGCCAATAAATGAGAGTCACATGACAGCCAGCACGGGGCATTTTTTTTTCACCCTGTGGGCTTATGGGCCATGTCTGGTTCTGGCTCTGCTTCTGTAACAAAACATTATGCTTGATAAAATGGTGTGTGTGTGTGTGTGTGTGTGTGTGTGTGTGTGTGTGTGTGTGTACATGTGTGTCTGTGCACTAATGGATATCTGTGTTCAGCCCATGCAAGTTTCTCAGTGACAGCTTCTATTGCATCAGATTCTAATCTCCTTTAACGTGACAGTTAGTGAGCATTTGAGTGACATATCACAAGATTAGGTCACTGAGGGTCCCTCCCATACAATATGTAAGGTG